>JSUI01006455.1:0-73498 GCA_000833645.1 Huntiella omanensis
CTTAATCTCACGAACCATATTGCCCCACCACGTCCATCACCGTCATGAAACCCGCTATGATCGAGTCGCCCCACCTATATACCACTCCATCCAGGAACAGTTTCAAGCCCGAGCCCTCTGGGAAGGAAAAAAAAAACCCCCGCATCCCACGATCCGTCAGTGAACGTCACAATGAGATAAGAAAATACCAATGACGGCCGACTTGGGTACCGGTCCATGTATTCCTAGTAGGTCACGATCCCCCGCTATGCATTGTCCCGCTTCATGTAACCACTAAGTACCTGCATCCGCTAGGCTGAGTTACTGGGGGCAAGTCNTCATTCAAGCCAAAGTGAGTGCATGAACACCCACCTTCTAGACCGCTTCTTCCATTCTTCTACATCCTTAATCTCACGAACCATATTGCCCCACCACGTCCATCACCGTCATGAAACCCGCTATGATCGAGTCGCCCCACCTATATACAACTCCATCCAGGAACAGTTTCAAGCCCGAGCCATCTGGGAAGGAAAAAAAAACCCCGCATCCCACGATCCGTCAGTAAACGTCACAATGAGATAAGAAAATACCAATGACGGCCGACTTGGGCACCGGTCCATGTATTCCTAGTAGGTCACGATCCCCCGCTATGCATTGTCCCGCTTCATGTAACCACTAAGTACCTGCATCCGTAATCTCCGGCTAGGCTGAGTTACTGGGGGCAAGTCACGTCACGTCACAATGTCATGGGATCTTATCATGCCACTGTACCAGTGTATTGACATACGGCATAGATAACTCATGACATCACGGGGTCATCACATAAACAATCAAGACAATAAAATGAGAGCAGCAAAA
This sequence comes from Huntiella omanensis, assembly GCA_000833645.1. Lineage (NCBI taxonomy): Eukaryota > Fungi > Ascomycota > Sordariomycetes > Microascales > Ceratocystidaceae > Huntiella > Huntiella omanensis. The sequence goes on from JSUI01006455.1 coordinate 838, forward strand.
CAAATCTATTCCAATTCAGTCACCTCGTCAGAGAAACGCCGCAAACCTATGCTATTCCGTTGCATTCCATTCCATCCAAAAAACACCATACCCAAAGCCCATAGAAAATCGCCCCCAAACAATGAAAAGAAACAAAATAGATAAAAACAAAAGCCGCTCAGAGTCCAAAAACCACCGTGATATCAATAAATAAAAAACCAAAAATAAACAAGATTTGAAAGAAAAAAATGGGCGCGGCGCATCCGGGTGAACCAGGCTTCTACAAGCCTTGGTGGATATCCCATGACAATGGCATATGCCTCGATACATCTTTCTTTCTCCAAACGGTGTAAAAGATTGATGAATCGGGGCGTCATCACCCGGTGCCGCTGTACTTCACCTGCCATGTCCGTCGCTGAGTCTCCTAGAAGAGACGCCCCGGACCATGGCTTGTCGTTATAGTCAGTGTGACCAAGGCCAGTCTTGATGAAAATCAAATACCGGCGTCATTATTTTGTATTTTTTTAGTCGTAATGTTGTACAATAGAGTAAATAGGATATTTACTCGTCCTTCTCAACGAAAAGGACAATCTCGCCTTGAGCGTTCCTGCGCAACCGAAGAGACTTGAAGAGCTCCTTGGTGAAGTCTTCAGACTTTTCAACATTCTCCTGCTTCCGGTACTTCTTGAGCGCCTTGTTTAAGCTGTAGCCATGCTCACTATCAGTGACCAAGTCCAAGAAAGTCTCCGCCTTGCTAGAATCGAAGAGGATCATCTGGTTAGAGACCTCAGCCTCGGCCTCCTTCTTAGCCTCGATAAGCTTAGCGGCAGTCTTGCCGTGGCTGCTGTGTGATGAGCTGCGCTTCTTTTCTCTGGGCGAAGAGGTCTTGGACTTGGACTTGGACTTGCTCTTTTCCTTCTCCTTCTTAGACTTGGAAGAGGAACCGAACAGGTTGAAGGGGCTGATGAGAGAGTCCTTGCGCTTGGACTTCTTGGTTGGGCTGGCGGGGAAGTGGGCGCTGTCACCGGAGAGAGCGGGGGAGGGAGGCATGCCGAGGCTCTTAAGGTTGCCAGTCAGGCCGGTGTGGAGTGATGGGCGGTCGGTAGGGTTGCGCTCACGGGAAGTGTCAACGTGCAACCGCTTGCGCTTCTTGTCGGACTTGGCAGAGACCTCGATGGTCTGGGAAACGGGGGCGGGGGTCTCATAGGTGACATCTGGGAAAGAGTAGTCATCCTGATCGGTAGGGACGTGGACAAGGACGTTGGAGGCGGGGGCGGCATCNGTGGCGGGAGCAGTGACAGTGTTGATCTCTTGAAGGGCACCGAGGTTGGAAGCAGAGGGAGTGGCCATGCCAGCAAAGTATTGCCAGACATCACCAGTAACTGGCTGACCGGCTTGGCCAAGGTCGTGGGGGTTGGAGTAAGCAACGGCGGCCATTTTGTCGTCCTTGGGGGTCTGGTTGTTGGAGGGGGTAGTAGGTTCGTTGCGCGAAGTAGTAGAAGCAGCCTGGTTGTTGTTGAGCTTCTGCTTCTTGTTCTTGTTCTTATAAAGAGAGCCTTGGTATTTCTGCTCTTCACTCATGCAACTCTATATGGTAGAACAGATGAGTGTCAGTCAAGTTGGACAAAAGATAAAATGTTAAACAAGTATGGAGGGGTAATCAAAGTAAAGTGAAGAGGAGGGGGGAAGGAGGATGATATAAATGACGAGTTGAGAGCCATGCCCAGGAATGCACGACTAATATCCCGGGACGCCCACCCAAGGTACAGGTCCAAGGGTTCAGGTGCAAGGTGCAAGTTCCCACTCCCAGGTTCAGACCCACGGACACCCCCAAGCCAAACATGGCAAAGGGCATGTAAATAGAGGGGAACCCCAAACAAAACAGGCACGGAAAGCCGGGGGTCTGAATGGGAGAACGGGGGCGTGAAGTCAGGGAAAGATGGGGGCGTGACGTGACGTGAGCTGGAACAAGGGATAAGGACGAAACCTAGAGTCAAACTTACAGTATGGTATTGCCACTCACGACCGTTGAAAGTGGTCATGCAATCAATACAAGTGAAATAGGCACCGCGGCACTGGTTGGTGTGCGGGACAAGCTTTTTCTTGGTGAGGATGTCACCGCAGTTCTGTCGCAACGGAGAAGCAGAAAGACGCCGATAGTGTTAGAGAGCGTTGCAAAGGTGAAACAGGGACCGGATAAGAAAGAAACGGAGAGAAATGGCGAGAGAATGAAGAGAGAACGAGTCAAGAGATCTCAACCGCGAGTGTGACGATGAACCAGGGGGTGTGAGGGGGTTCGAGCGGGTTCAGAGAATAGTAGTAAAAAATCAGGCAAACAGTACGAGGAAACAGGGCCAAGTAGATATGTAGAGGGAGACTGAAGACCGGGGACAGAAAGACGAAACTATCGGTGGTTACGGGACTAGGTGTGGTGGTAGAAGGCCGACCAATACACAGTAAAGAGTGGCACGAGAAGATAATATAGAGTGACGGTGGGTGACAATGTCGATACAGGGACTAAACGGATAGGTCGAAAAAGATGTGAAGGGGTGTTGTCGGGGATATATACAACAACGTGAAGGCGAAAGGGCGGTTTATGTGGTTGTCTGGAGATAAAAGTACAAAGGCTATTTGTTTTTTTGTGGTATATGGCGGATGCGGATATGTGTAATAATGAAAATGCAGATTTGAAATGTAGATTTATGTGTGCAACTTGTATGGATGCAGACAGAGACTCTCAAAATCAAATTATATCTGTACAAAATAACTGGGTAAAAGGAATCGTCGGTCAAAGGGACCAGAGGACAGGGCGGACTGCACGTTGATATATACAGATATATGAACAGACATAGAGAACAAGAACCACTGGCTTTATTCCTCTTGTTCTTCCTCTTTACATGTCCACATGGTGACTATACACACTCCCAGAATCCTACCAGTTATGCTTTCTGACTGGCTATCACGGGATTAAACGCACTCCCCTGATTTCTCGCCGTGAGTGGCCCGTCTAAGCCTGCCTGGCTGGCCGGTCTGGCCTGGTCACTTTGACCCGAACAGACAGTTGGCAGTTGGGCGTATTAAGCAACCTTAGCGAATTCGACAACAGATAGACAGGCCAGGTAAAAGAAAACTCAAAGCATTAATAGTCTTCTGTATGTCTATCCCAAGTACTCATATGCATACATGACGCTTGTCTGTGACTTGATTTGGAAATACTAAAGGAAGCATGTCCGCTTCAGAATTGGCACCGCCGGACTTCCTAAAGCGGTATGTCGATGACAGGTGTTTGTTTGTTATACTTTGGGAAGTGCTTAGGGGTGTCTATTAGTGATTCTCTTATTCCTACTACAGAATAATAAGGTAAAAAAATGGACGTGGCGCTAGGTTATGACGCCAAACGATAAATTCAGTCGCAGAACCCGATAATGGGTCAAATATGGTGGATCCAGACCAAGTAGACAAAACCCGACAAAAACAAAAAAGCGAAGCAAAACACGCCGTCGATCAGACGGGTCCGGATCGACCATGCAGGCCTTGTCTGTGTTTTGGCGCCTCTTGCTCGCTCGCTCGTTCGTTTGCTGACTGGCTCCTGGTCGTCGGAATGTAAAAGATACACAGCATAATGTGATGCTTATGCTCATGTAGTTTACCCGCCAAAATCACAGTGAGAAAACATACCACCTAGTGTTTGTTTGCTCTGCCCCGTGGCGTTGTCACTTGAAAAGCGCGGGAGATCGGAAGGGCCACTTGGGGAACACGGCGCGGAGGCGGAACAGTAATGCATAAAGGTGAAGCCGGAGCAGGACACGCATTCTCCAATTGTGTTTGTCTCTGACCCTAAAGATACATGACGGTGAACACCACCAAGGCATGTCTGACGCCGTGGAACCCGTTGTCTTTTTTCTCATCTCTCGTCCATTGACGTAGCTTCAAAGCGGCCAAAGGGCCGGCTCAGAGGCCTCTCTCATCTCTCAATAAAAGGGTTAGTAAGAACTCACCTCGCACGAAAAAGAAACCATGATGGGCAAGTTCCGCTGGTGTAGCGTTGGATCTAGGAATAGCGGTGGGGAAAAAGAAAATGAAAGAATGGAAGGACAAGACAAGATGTGTGAGATGAGGCCTGACAGAATAGAAGGCCTCGTTGGGGCAAAAAAAAAAGAAGAAATAAGAAGGTGTCGGGCGATAGGCGATGAACACAGTGGGCTGAAGAGAGCCTGAGGATTACAGTGTTGAGCCTAAAGAAGCCTGAAAAGAAACCGGGGGTGAAGCAACGAGTAAGAAGATACTGTAGTAGAGAAAATTCTGCACAGAGATGTCGATCCAGTGGCAATGATGGAGGATGTTCTGGATTCAGGAGTGTGAAGAAAAAACTGAGAACTGTGAGGCGCAGTGCGTTCTGATGATGGTGATGAGATGTCGTTGGTAGAACGGGTGGCAATTGTTTAAAAGAAGGCTTTGCGATCAGATCGGTGAGGTCCGTTGGGAATTGGGTTCACTGGAGGCCGTTATCAGGCTGGAATGAATAAGATGTGATGACGAAATATGGTGATGATTTTTGCGCGCCAGCTTTTGTTCTGAAAATTTTCCCCCTGTCTTGTCGTAGCAACTATCATTCTATCATTGTGTTAGTCCAGCCCGTTGTCTTAATCAAGTCTTCTATGGAACCCACTAAATGCCCCACTAACAAGGCTTTCTCCCGCTATAGTCAGGAACCACGCCAATCCTAAGAACTACAACTTGAACTATTGTAGGGTTTATACCCTCGTTCTATGATTCCAATATGCCGATAATTTTGTCCTGTCGCCCGCCTATTACATCCGGCACCACGGCAACCATGCCATGAGAGTACGCCACAGCATCACCAAACGCCGTTGAATAATCGGTTGGCTCAACGCGGACCGTAACGAGTCAAACAATACGGTGAGCCCCAAGCGACTACCAACTAGAACAAACCCGAAGAGGCGGAACACTATGTACCTCCCGTAGCCGCAACCGCCGTTGCTATGTAGCTTGTTGCCTCAATCCACTTGTACGACTTGCAGCCGGTCGCAGAATGCAATACTTTCGACCGGCTGCACCGTCGGCTGACACGGTTAGCTTTGCATATGCTGCACGTAAATAGCCTAGAGTGTATGGAATCCCACCCAGCGATACAACAAGCAAGTTACAGAGACGATCCACGACAGACCCCTTCAAGGCACATATGGTTCTGCTTAGGAAGCGAAGAAATAGCTGTTTGTTTACGGCGCATTAATTGAGCACCTGCGTCTTTCCATTGCACAGCGTACGCAACAAATGTTGTTACGCCTCAAGCCCCTCTGTTGTATTTAATAACGAGAGTTGTATGAGTTTGTTCTCGGGTCACACCCTTTGAGGTCCACACTTTCTATCCGACGAGGCACCAATTCGTAGTGGTGGCCGGTGTAAATTTGACCAGTGTCATGACGTTCCTCTTCGTCATAGGCTACGGGCATGTATGGATCTTGTACATTGTGGCATGGCGGGGTATCTAAAGCTTGTAGGCAAAAAAATCAAGCCTCACCTTCCCAAAGTGTGTAAAGGGTATTAATCTACAGTGGCGAATATAGAGGGACTTCTAAACAGATTCTCCCGTTATCCATGGATTTGTGTAGCCTAAGTGGGGGCTTGACCGGACCAACAAAAGGATAGCATTGGCTAATAATGGGCGTCTGTCTTTAAAAATCCAATGGGTCAACATCCGGCCAAAGTCACGGTGTTGACGCCCCCAATGCCACACTTGATCAAAGAGCAGCGCCTCGCACTTGCATAGACGCCAGCAAACCACCAGATAAGTTTTTTTCTTCCTTTCCTCGAGTTCTATTTTTTTTTCATCGGCTACTATTTCAGGTACCGTCCACAATGCGCGACCTGCAGAAACGGCGCTTCTGACCCCCCCCCGGGACATATCACACTAAACTGACGTAGACGGCGCCGAGAAGGGATTCGACCCGCTAGGTCTATTAAAAACCCTGTCCCGGGCCTTTGTCCTATGTATGCAAGGGGATTTAATCCATGAGCGCCGCGGGGTAGGGAAGGTTGTTGCATGTAGCGCCTACTATGGATGACAATGGGGTGGACTGTAAGGCGGCAAAAAAAAAAGCGCTGGTGTCAATGACCAGTGGTGTTGTTCTCAAGATCCATATGGTTGTTGTGTTGTTTTGGCTTTTTGAAAAATCTATTCTCGGATGTGATCACAAGGTGTCACCCACCATTACGCCCGCGTCGTCACTTTTTGCTTCGTCGCTTTGCCGTTTCTTGTCTCTTAATCTCGTTACCTTCTCTCAAGAGCATATTGTCTGATCCTTCACCCGTTCCTTTTCATGCAAGACCGCACCTGTAATGTTGCGCCCCCCACCAGTATTCCTCTGAAATCCCACTGAAATCGTCGATTAAGCAAACCTCAGCAGCCACAAAGACCAATATCACCAAGCCACCAAAGTGTACACACCACCGTTCTTTGTTAATTTCTTCATTATAAGGTAGTCAGCCAACACCTGCTACATTTGTCCTTCCTTCATATTTATATCCACTATCGGCTTGAAATGTTTCCCGATCCGAGAAAGTAACACAACGACCTAGACTCGGTCGGGCTAAGACAACACAGGACAGTTGCCCATGGAGAATTTCAATGAATCCACCATAGTGACAAAGGAACAAAGGGAACAAAGGACAGACGAGAATGTTGCGTTGCGATCCTTGGAATCCCAAGACTACTACATACGATAGTCCAGCCGATAACTTCCTTGTTTAACCGTTATTTTGTGGAATTGGGATTACAGAAAGTTACGGGAATAAAAGGGAGGCGACAATACACACTTACAGCATCATGTTGTGACCCAGCTTTGGGACGAGTTTGTACGAAAAGACTGGTTTGAGGAGCTGAGTTTGCGTCGTTTGGTCAGCTGTGAGCGGCACTATTAGGAAATGGAAATGACTTGCGAAAATACGTCTTTTTAGGGTTTTGTTCGATATATTGGTTGTATCATGACATGATTTGGTACATAATCTTGTCAGTTCCATCACACCATTACGCACGGCGTCTATATCATGAGAGTGGAAGCATCCTTATAGACGCCCCATGCGTTCTACTGTTTTCCATGTTTCTATACAATTGCCTTTTGCGCAAGCCAGACACACCTCTTGATTGCTATCCACGTCTTATTTACACGTCTTCACATCAGGATGGTGTGCATTGTTGCCGTTGTGACATTCCTCTGTGATAGAAGACCTATACAAAGTGGGCCGGTATGTGTATGTACATACATACTTGTTCTATGTACCCCTCGCAATGACAAGTCAAGTCCCGCGAGTCTAGAGAACAGGTGTTCCTGTATGCAGCCAGGGTATCTCTGCATTCCATTCTCCCACTCAAACATATCCATCACCATACATGTTTAAGTTCTATTCGCAAATGCAAGAACCCGCTCGACCATGCATCGTCCATCCCACTTGTCTCCCTGTACAACAACCCCCAGACAAAATGACGCAGTCGTGTCTCGCCTCATCTGCCAAGCTACTGGTGATTTGTTGTTTTTTTTTTGCCCGCTGCTCGATCATGTATTCCCGCTCGTTTTTTTCTCTTATCGGATGTGAACCAGCGGTGAAGAGCGGCGCGCCCGTCCACGGGAACGCGCAAATGGTGACACCCTGGTCAAGAGATGGCCTCGCTGTAACCCCACAAACACCCCGCTAGCTCTCGGACTTGCTGTGATGCAAGGTGCAGAAGTGGATTCTGGCCTTGTTCTTTACGAGAGTCTTTCTCTTGAGGTTGGTTGGAGACTTTGCCGGTGGACTTTCCCCAGACTTAGACGACTTGAAGTCTCAAAAAGGCCTTGATCAATATCTACAGTTGTAGTGGGGAAGCTGGGGATCTTTAGATGGTTGATCGGCGGGGATGGCGGGGCTGACATGGGTATATAAGGACATTCATCACGGGGGCTTTCTTCATGTTAAGACGAAAGCTGCCGGAGCCCGTGTCGACACACCCGTGCGGTATCAGACGACCCCGGTCCCATGCCCGACATTCATTCGTCAAGTGACCGCCCCACGGTCATCCGGCCAACCTCCCAAGTGATCATCCCAGGGTATCCTCAAAGCGACCCGTTATCACGGCCTCTTATTACACCACCTGTAGTGGGGTTCACCACTCGCTAACCAAGACAATAAGAACAACCCTTATCAAGTGGAACCCGTAATTGAACCAAAAAGCATCTGATGTTTCCACCGCAGCAAGCAAATAGCCACCAACCTCTTTTTCATCTTTTGTACCCTCTCTCGTTCCTGTTTTTGCTTGCTTGGAGTTGCTCCCCTGATGATTGGGCTCTATTGTTTGCCTCCGTGGTGATTCCTCTTGGGCCAGTTTTATGGAACATGAGCAAGGGACGACAGGGAAGTTGAGCCATGGAACGAAAAGATTACCTCTGAGTAGAATCAAGGTGGTATAGACACTTTGATCAGCCGGGACCAAGAAGGATGACATTCCTTGAGAGATGGTGGTATAGCGGGAGATGGTAAGAGGTGTGGGTCCGGTGGATGTCAGGTACTACAGAGTAACCATGTGCGATTTGTTGATGAGGTCAGCTAACCATTGAAGCCGGGGACACTAGACTCCCTTGTGTCGCTAAGACGGACAGAGAATACAATGGAAATCAGCCATTGAATGCCAATGCAAATTCCTCAATCAGAAAGCTTCGACCAACAGTTTTACTAGAGCCTCCACGCTAGTAATATATCAAGATCACATTCCAAATCACAGGTGATGATATAATTGACATTCCAAAAAACACTGTACCAATTACCCCTCCGGCTCTTAACCCCGTGTACTACTTGCCCCAAACAGACAACCTTACTTATACCCTAAACGATTAGACACAAGGGCTCCACAATATAGGCCGTACATGGCAGTTACAACAGATGGAGTATCGCCTGCTGCAACTATCTGCAGCAATTTCAAAATGACCTCTTGGAGCGGCAAATCCACTTTTGATGGATCCTTGCTGGTTGATTCCTTTGTTCCTGCTGCTGCAGTTTCCCTCTAGGGACACATGGGCTTTTTTTCATTTTGACATCGTGACCGGTTGAGTGGACATGCGGTGCCGATATGGGAGGTTGGGAAGGTATGACGATGATGGAATGGGAGTGAAATGGATAGTGGAGGACTTTGCGGAGTAGATGGGGCGAATTAAGACTTCGTCCGGGGTATTAAGGGATTCTGAAAGTAGAAATTAGTACGTGTTAATGGGGTATCTACATAGTCATTAAGTTTTCGGTGTCCGGGCTGAATAGGATGGTGCAAGTACAGCTTGGAGATAGGAGGGGTCTCTCGGGACGAGGTCGATCTAAGTAACGGGTTGACGGGCTCGACCTGCATAGACATGAGAGTCTACCAGCACCTCGGTCCCCTCCGGTATCCAAAGGAAGCAAAAAGGCGAGAAAAAAACAAGGCGAGACTCAATTGTAACTCTCATCATCCGATGGCTTAGTAGATGCTTCCTTCCAATCCATCCTCGGTGAAACGGCCACACCCGATACCACCGTCTCTTTACGTTCCTCCATCACTTGTTCCGTCGTAACGCAAAATGTGGCCAAAATACGACTGGCCTCAGTCTAGAGGTTTCCATTGATGTACCGGGTATAGACGAATTTGCCACCAGTTGGACCTGTCAGGTTGGGCCTCCTTTTTCGAGATGGATGGGAATGTACATAGACAATGTGTGGAGAGACAGATTGATTGTGGGGTGTGAAGAGTTCTTCATTCCACAAGGTGGCGATCATAGTTGCCACTAACTCATGGCTAGTTTCACATTTGTTTGGTTCCATTCCGTTGCCTCACGAATTCTGTCATCTCCGCTTCGCCTTATCGAGGTACATCACATATGTATCCGCCTCGAACCCCGCCATGAACAATGCCCAAGTGCCGTCAACCACACTACCAAAAACCCCAAGTCACGAGACCAAAACTACCTGCACGTATCTCCCGTTCCCGCCCATCCCATCCCACCCAGTCTCTACAAATTTCAAAACCTGCAACCCAAGTTAAGAACAAAACCCTATACAGGAATCGTCATCCTTCCGTATCCAACTGCCCTATGCAGGCTCCTCAAAACGGCAAATCCGCCCAAAGAGGCCATTATCCCCATACATAGCCGAGCCCAACGCACCGCCGGCGTCCACTTTTGAAATATCGGGCTGACCTGTCCAGTAAAAACTCTAGTTGATCATCCATCGATAAGTCCGAGGGTGTTCGAACCGAGAAGAACGGCGTGGTTGTCGGGTTTTTAGGCTTGTTTCGGGCATTGTCGCGTGCGTGGGCGACATTGGATACCATGTTCGCCTGCACCAATGTACATAATACATAGCCGGGCGCGGGAAGGTGTGGGTGGATCGGTTTTTTTTTCTTTTGTCACTATATATATGGGGATGCNCGCCCAAAGAAGCCATTATCCCCATACATAGCCGAGCCCAACGCACCGCCGGCGTCCACTTTTGAAATATCGGGTTGACCTGTCCAGTAAAAACTCTGGTTGATCATCCATCGATAAGTCCGAGGGTGTTCGAACCGAGAAGAACGGCGTGGTTGTCGGGTTTTTTGGCTTGTTTCGGGCATTGTCGCGTGCGTGGGCGACATTGGATACCATGTTCGCTTGCACCAATGTACATAATACATAGCCGGGCGCGGGAAGGTGTGGGTGGATCGGTTTTTTTGTCACTATATATATGGGGATGCAGTTAGGTTGGGCTCGACAGGTCTGGACCGGTTGGGTTGGGAGGGGCGGGACGGAGCTGTCAGTGGCTTTGTAGGCGTGGGTTTTGTTACCGGATTTGGTAATTAGATGACGGACGACGGACGGGATCGACAGGCGAGCGATGTGGGGATTATCGTAGAATTGGGTCGACGAGGCTGGACCTCGGCAATTACGCGTTTAGAGATTCCACATTCTGACATCATAGCTGAAGTGTTAAGTGCATGACTGATTCTTATTGTCAGGTCATCGGGCTCTTGTCCCCGCTGACGGACCACTTCGTATCCACTACTCGGTCAGAAACCCCCACGCGGAGCCGTAATATGGCGAATAAGCATACTATGATATATTCCTTCCCCTGAACCTCTATCTCCAAATCCGCCAGCCACCATCTCTAATCGTCTTCATGTAATCGCCCCGCCTCCGCAGAATCAATCCACTTCACTACTCCACCGGTAACTCTCCCTCTTTCAGCCCAATTTTGACCCACNGATGCATAACTGCCCAATCTGTGATAGTACAATCTGCAATGGACATGTCCGTCTCCATATATGAGGCTCGCTTGTTCATAATACTTTCTGTCACCAGGTCTGTTATAATTGCCCTCGGGTAATGGTATAAAGTATATGCTGTGATGTATCCGGACGGCGGCCGCTCCGAGGTTGCACAAGATATATAACCCTCTAGTTCGATAATAACCCTACCATTCGCCATTTATCATGATGAGGTGAGTTGAAGCAAAGTGAGAAGAGATGTTGTGCACGCACCAACTAACCAATCTCTCCGCAAAATGGAAATTGTTCTCGGACCCACACATAATGCGTTTAGAGCCGAGTTTACGGTCCTTACCCGTCCGTCTCCGGCCCCAGCCTCGAGCTTAAATACCTTTGTCGATCTCCACATCTCCTAGCGCCCACCTATGCAACAAAGCACCAGGGTCTTATGTATGGAGTTGAGTTCTGGCGTCTCATCATGTCGCTTAGCCTAGCTCTTCACGATCGACAGAGATGAACCAAAATATGTGTTTCTTGTAGTTGGTACAGAGCCCAAAACACAACATGAAAAGAGCATCATTGTCCACTCGACACGACCTCAAACTCAAACTGGATCTCCCGATGAACGGCCCAACCCGCGAGAATCGTCCGTCGGGAATAGACATGTTTGCTTGCTGATAAGAAAGGAAGGGGCAGGGAATCCCGCTCAACAAAGAGACTTGTCAGGGTGCCTGACGAGGAAGCTGGGATGGCAAGTGACATGGCCCTGGATGTTGAGATGTGTGATTTCTACAGTTCATGCAGACGCGTCGGCGATTTAGTCAGGGAGAAGAATATGGGCTTATTTGGGTTGGGGGAATTTCTACCGAGACGGGGTCTTTGTGGCAACGATTTCTGTGGGTTGCGACGGGTTTGGCAGGTGTGGAGTTGGCTTTTGTGTGTTCCCACGTCCAGTTATGTGTATCCCAGTGCCAGTGTACCTGGGCTTTTCCATATATGTAGACTTGGCGTGGGGTGAGTTGGAAGCTTGTTTAGACTAGCTGGATTAAGGCTGGGCGATGTGGAAATTGAGCATGGACCGCGCGGACTGGGGTGAGTGGACTCTGTATGACGGTCATGCCTGGCTGTTTTTTTTTTCTTTTCCTAGTGTGGAAGGACGGGTTGGTGCGTTATGGTAGGTGGAAACCTACTTCTAGACTGCGATGTTGGCGTTGTAGTGGCCGATGTGATGATCTGACGGAGAGGTGAGTCAAACATGAATTGAGGTTGTTGAGAGGTTTGTGGTACCGTGCAGACACTGTTTCGGTAGTATCGTCTGTATTATTGGTACACTGTAGATACACTGTAACGGTGATTATTTATGATGGGACTTTGGGGCTTCCACTTCCACCGATCGTACTTTGTCTTGATGAATTCAAGACACGCTATCCGTTTTACGCCTCCACGGGTCGCGGTTCAAGGGGTAAATAAAGCACCTGTCATCCATCGAACAACAACAAAACAGTCTAGCGCCTAAACGGACCCCCTTAGAAGGCCACTAGCCCGTTACAATATCGATTCCTGCAAGTCGAACAAGTGTGCTAGTTTTGATTGGAAATGCACAAAGAAAGCTATTGCTTGCGTGACGGCGGATCTAGTGACGTCAATTAGCTCTGGTGTCAAAGTGGCCGCATCTAAGATACTGCAAAGTGGACGTGGGATGGGAATTTGGGCTACACATGTGGCTGGCGATGGAGGCCAACATCTAGATTTAGTGTATTTAGGAATAAAACAGGTACGACAGAGGCGCTTGCCGCGGCTTTTCGTTACAGAAAAGGACGGCGCTTCCACGGGACAAGGAAGGAATGGAAGCTACAAAAATATGGTTGTTGGTATCTTTAGAACCGGTCATGCATTCCGGTCTTGAACTTGGCGGAGATTTGTACTTGTGTAGATGGGGCTTTTTTTTCGTACACTCACACATTGAGGAATATCGGTCGTAGATTTCCTAATATAGGCATTTACAAACTACAATTTCAACACCAATTGTCTTCCCTCGCCGTCTAGGACAAGACAATTCAGTGCTACTAGATATTACACAGGCCCGCCAATCAGATCGTCAGAGGGTCATTAGTGGTAATTGCCGTCTTTGTACAAATGTGAGCTTTTAGATGCTGTTGTGGCACCCGTATTGTTACTCGAAATGTCGTCATTTCCTTCCCGGAAAATCTTGCTTCTTACTTTTCGGTATTCCGGCGAGGCTTTATTTTATCTGTCAGCCTTGGAAAGTGCGTTTGAAGATCTTATTGGTCAATCTGTTAGGTTTCCCCAGGAAAAGAAAAGATATCGGACCATAAAGACTGGCGATCTCTTCTTCTGTTATATGCTACAACAATTCGCACTCTTTTTTTTCTCGTCGTTACGCTCATTCGTCAGGTACAGGGTTATCCTGTTTCACCAATTCGCAAAGCAAAATCCGCCGGATTCATTGCTACTTGATTATCGTATGTAGGTCCCATTTTCTTGGTCGAGCGTGTCGCTTTCTTGAAATCCACTTGTGCTTTGTGAATCCTGGCCAAGCTGCTCTCAGACCCCCGAAATCCATCAGTAGCGATAGCCCTGTCGCCATTTCCTGTGCGTTGTTGATGGGTTTTCATGTTTTTCTGGCTTGCATTTGCATTAACTTGCAGTCACAGAAACTGCTTTGTGGTCCCAAAGTTGTGCGAGTAGAGTAGCCTAAAAGAAACAAAAAAAAAACAATGCCAATACCAATGGAACAGTCATCGCATTAACACTATGTTCTCTCTATAGTCAGCCCAACCACAAAGGTCCAGAACACACACACAATTCGTCACTTTCGTAGCCGTCCTGGGCTTCCTTGTCCACTATCAACCTCGCTCGCTCTCATCGTTGACTCCTTTTGGGGCTGGCTCGTTTTTTTAATTCTGTGTTTTATCCTGAGCACCCCCTCTCACGTTCTATCTTCTTTCCTTTTCTTTTTCTTTTTTTCTTCTCTCGCCGTCATTGCCATACCGTCATGTCGTCAACCTCGACCACTTCTGACGACCAGTCCGTGTCTATTGTGCAGTCCGTTGCCAGCTTCATGCGGTTGCCGGCCCTGGCGTCCATGGTACGTTCTCTGTGAAGCTTTTTTCTTTCTTTATTTTCCGCCCGCTTGTTTGTTATTTTCATTTTCTACATTATTACTCCGTGCTTCTTTGGGGCCATAATTACCTTTTGCTATACCGTTCGTTCTTCACCAAAGAAGCTTCGCATTGAGGAAAAGGAGTCTAGACGAGTAGTGTTTACTTTGTTGATCTCCCTTCCTCATCCACTCATTATATACACATCGCACCTGGTAGTTTCTGTCATTGGGTTGTTTGTCCTTCACTCTATCGTTATATTTATTCATTCCACTTCACCTATATTAGAACACATTCACACAAATCCGCTCCTCCCTCATTCCGCCTCACTCCCCACTCACTACATCACACGATTCTGCAAGCTCTTCGCACTACTTAGTTAGTTCTCGTGCAGTCGTTTGTTTCACCATCTACCCTCATTTGCCGCCGTCGAGTTTGAGTTTGGATCACCTCTTTGTCCTGCATATCCGTCCCCCGCCTATCATCGATTCTTCCCACCACCCATCTTTTGTCACCAAGACCAGCAGCCGTGGAAAACCCCGGCAGTTTCCGCTTCCATGTGCCTTTCCTTCCTCCGGGAAGTCAAGCTTTGCGTGACTCGACGCAGCGAATCCACATCCGGCGCCCGCCTTGCCCGGCGCAACCGCCGACGAGAAGCCGAGAAGCAGGCTGCAGCTTCAGAGACATCAGTTCAGTGTACTGCCGACCACAACAGTCGCTCAAATTCGGGATTTTCCCTCGCCAAGCAGACTGTACAGAGCACTAGTAGCAGCGTGGGTCCAGACGTGAAGTCGGACTCGTGCAGGGTGCGCCGAAGACCAAGCGCCGACGTCAAGTGCAAGGAATCACAGAAGCCTGTCGTTGCTCGAGTCAAGGCGGCCACTGGTGCAAAAAGTAGCAAGGGCCTCGTACCGTCGTCCTCAACAGCCAAGACTACCATAACAAGTGCTGCATCATCACCTTTACCAGAAACGCCTGCCGTTTGCCTGCGTGCCACAACACCACCACATTCCTCAAAATCACAAACGACAAAGGCTGCCACACCCACAACATTACCGCCACCATCACCATTCGCAGCTGACGACGACTGCGATCCACAACAAAACGACTCTAACGCTAGCTGGGCCGCTTCGTCGACTGTGGCCTCTAACGTGTCGTCCACACCAGAAACTGTCTCTACCGACCTCACAGATTACGAAGACGACGACACTGAAATTGGTTCCGTAACCAAGGCCCTTCGAACCCGCCGACCACCTGTAAACGACCGGGCAGACCCACCAAAACCAAAACCAAGCACACCACAAGCCAATAAGGCGGATAGACCAAAGAGGACCCACCGGAGTCGGAGCCCACGGTTACAGATAAAACCTTCTGAGCCGCGCGATCGCCCGGTACGGCGGAGGACACACATGTTTCCGACCGGAAACCGAAGGGTACGACGAATTACCTCTCATTGCACAAAATTCACTTTTTCATATTTGCGCAAGCCAGTGGCGTTTTTTTTGCCAATTCTAGAGCTTCCACGAGCTAGTGCTTGCTTTGTTATAGCCCATTCTTTATATGATCCATGTATGCATGCCTACATTTAAGTACCTCAAGCTAACCGTTGGATCTTGTTCCGTTATAGGGCGTCGCGGCCGTCTTTACGGGTCTGCTATATTTCAAGCAAAAAGCTTTTATCTACCCTTCGCATATGCCGCAAAATGCTCGCACCGATGTTCCTAGACCATCAAACTTTGGGATCAAAGACTTCGAAGATCTTGTGATTCCTACCGAAGATGGTGAGAAGCTCTCGGCTTTCTACATCAGGGCGCCAAAGGGTGCGAAAAACCCGGGCTACACGGTGGTTATGTTTCACGGAAATGCTGGAAACATTGGGCACAGATTGCCGATTGCACGCATGCTCATTAATTATGTCGGCTGCAACGTCTTTATGCTCGAGTACCGTGGCTACGGTCTCTCCACGGGTGAACCCGACGAGGCTGGTCTCAATGTTGACGCCCAGACGGCTTTGGATTACTTGCGGGATCGCCATGAAACGAGCACCCACCGGTATCTTATCTACGGACAAAGTCTGGGTGGTGCCGTGACAGTCAGATTGGTGGCACAAAACCAAAGTCGGGGAGATATTGCTGGAATGATTCTGGAAAACACCTTCCTTTCCATGCGGAAACTTATCCCGTCGGTCATCCCCATGGCCAAATACATCAGCATACTGTGTCACCAGGTATGGCCCAGTGACACCCTAATTCCCAGTATCAAGGTGCCAATCCTGTTTTTGAGTGGAGAGCAGGATGAGATTGTCCCGTGAGTATTTCCATTTTAGGATGAAAAGTAACAAGCACTAACATGTCATAGTCCCTCTCACATGCGGAAACTCCACGAACTCGCTACTGCCGAGAAACTCGTTTGGAAGTCATTCCCTGGTGGTGATCATAACTCAAGTGTGCTCGAAGAAGGTTACTTTGAGACTATCACTACATTTGTGAATGAGATTTCAGACGACCTGCCGATACAGGGAACTGACGAAGTTGAGAAGAGAAATTAAGAAGGGTCACTATCTATATAGTTGCAGACAAGGAAGATATTCATCTCTTTAAGCATTTGTTTTGTTGGGTGGTTTGTTGGCTTGCTATTGTCCTTTTGCAGACTATAGATTTTCACGACCTGTTTTGTTATTTTTTTATGCCTGTTACAGACGGGCTTGTTTGGCGTCGGGGCTTTTTTGGTAATTCTGAATATATTATTACATGGATGAACTTGTATTTTCTCTTGCGTTAAACTCAATAATTTATAATAGACTTTTAGTGTCCCGAAGAATCTGAGCCTTGATCGCCGAGAACTCCGAATCCAAAACTGGGACCGGTACGACGAAGGCGGCTTGTGGGAGTCATTGCGATGAGCCGTTTCTTAACTACTGGCTTCTTCACGGCGGTAGGAGTCGACTCGGACGATGACCCAGTGGTATCTTCAATAAGTGTAGACGAGGGCCCAGCGGAAGACGAAGAGCCAACGAGACCATCATCATAGTTTTCTAGGTCGTCCCAAATACCCTTGCTAACAACGGGTGCGTCACTACTTTCAGCAGAGGCAGCCACGGGTGCCTTACCTTTTCCTTTGCCCTTCACCGTGTCCCAACCGTCTTCGCAGGGTTCATTGGTCTGGTCGGAGGAGGCGACGGAGGTCTCGGTGGTGGTGGATACAACGCAGGGAGCCAGACCGGTTTCTTCTGCGGGACCGAATGTTTCGAGAAGGGCGGTGGTGGAGGGGACTAAGGAGGCGAGAATATCGGGGGGAAGGGCAGGCGAGAAACGGTATATGGCGGTACTGAGAGGGGTGATGTATGATGTGTGCGGGTGTTCGGATAACACGGGATCCAGGAGGGTCGAGAGTTCCTCTAAGGTTAGGAAGGGAGGGACATTGGTGATCTGGAGGGTGTTTATGACCGGTTCGGACTTCTTGATGGGCTCGGTTAATTCGGCGGTTGCACGGGCTGTTTCCTTTTCTGCGGCCCGGAGACGATCCCTGATTTGGACTGACATTGCCAGTGTCTTGGTGGGGAGAACTTCAACATAGTCCTTATTTTTCCAGACGAATACATTCCGTCGAGGATCCACATCCTGACTCTCACTCTTCAGACCAAATGACTCCGCCATGGAGTGCAAGAAGGCACGTTTTCCGGCGGGCATGGGCTTAAAAATGAGACGAATCTCTTTGGACGTTACGAACCGGCGGAAAACCTCCTCTTGGGCTGACGCCCATTCGGGGAACCGTTGATGGTAGTTCAACGCGACATCTGCAAATGGAATGGCAGTGTCGGTTGGTTCAACCGCGGTGATACCCAATGCTTCAGCAAATGCAGCGGCCCGGGACTGCCGGGCGCAGGAGGGTTGACATTCGGGAGGGGTGTGGTTGGCGGGGGAAGGGTTGTCAGTGGTCTTCAGACACTTTGTAGTTTTGGAGTACCGGGAGCATGGACAGGATAGGGTGACTTGGGCTGTACACGGAGTAGTCTCGGGACACGGCGAGGAACCATGGCAGGGGAGCAGACAAGCGTGAGAGCAGATAGCACGACGACTGGTGCAGACTTGGTTACACTCGGTTTGACATTCGCCATCAATATGGCAAAGCTTCTGGCACCGGTGACCACACGGGAGAGTCTTCCCGCACACCAATCCACACGAAACTATCTTACCACCACAAACCATGTTGTTAAGAGTTCTCTTCCCACACATACACGGTTTAGAAACCCGAAGAGGACATGGCTTACATGCAACATCATCGTAATGACACGGGTGTGTGGATGCTCCAATGTGGCCACACTCGGGAACTCTCGAGCAGTTATGCTCACAAGGAATGCGAGCACCACATGGAACTGGGGCACGCCAAACTGTACTCCCACAGGGACAATACTGGTCGTACATGTCGGCCTCTAAGCAGGTCGGGCAGTCTCCGGGGTGACACAAGGAATTACATTCATGTGCTCCGCATGCTCTCGTGGCAGTACAGATTTTCATGCATTGGTGAGCTGGAGAATGCTCAAATAGTCTCAAGGTTCGCCCTTTCTTCCCCTTGGGACGCATAGATATGGGTGTGCGGGAGGGGCAACAGATGACTTTGCAGATATGCTTGAGGCAGGACATCTCATCGCGGCAGGGCTTCTCGCAGATGAATGGCTCAGTCTCTGCCGACGCGGAAGCCTCGCCACAGATTATCCGTCTGCTTTCACGTTGGCAGCGGCATGGTTGGTCAATGGGAACTGGACATGGCCCACAGGGCCCTTCATGGCAGTTTTGCCTGCATCTGTGACCACATTGAAGTGTTTTTCCACATGTGTTGAGACAGGTGGGTATCGGGTCTGTACAAGAAGTACGGGGTTCCCGGCTCCGCATAGAGGAAAGTTGTTTCTTGCCGCAGGGGCAGGTTTTGACGTTCTCGGGATCATTTGGGCATTTGGCGACCGAGCAATCGTCAGTGTGGCAAGTCTCATTACACTTGTGAATACCACAGGAAAACTTAGTGTCGCAAGACGTCTCACAAGCCCATAGACCAATGAAGGAGTCTCCAGTTTTGAGCGTGGAAGCAATAACACCTGTTTCGGGCACTTGGCCACGGTGGGTGTTTGACTTGATATCGAAATTGCTACCACAAGGAATTTCACGCTCATGTTTTCCACAGTAGCAAAGAGCGGAGATAGGGGTAGAACAAGGGCTACATGGCCCAGTGTGGCAGTTTTCTGAGCAGTGGTGCTGGCCACAACTCAATAGCTTCCCACAAGCCACATCACATCTCCACTTGGGAGCTTTGCCATGCTTGTTGTTATTGCAGCTCAGTGATCTGCTCTCCTTGCCGCACACACACTTGACTGAGAAGGTGTTGAACAAGCACGGTGGGCAGGCGCCAGCGTGGCAAACCTCCATACACAAATGTGGGCACCCTTCTCTTTCCCGGTGGCAGCTCTGGCCACACGAGTTGACGGGCCTTCCGGGGTAAAAGGGTTGTTTGACGTCCTTCCCACACCAGCACATTGCAACTGTTGGGAATGGCTTGTCGACCGGAGTTGTGCAACAGGGGCATGGGAACGTCTCGCCTGAAGATGTGCTCGCCCAGCCTTTGGCACAATCGAAGTGCACGACACCGTAACAATGGGGGCAAGACCAAATTTCATCGTTGCGATCGATAACAATGAGGCAGAACATGCAATCGAGACACTTATTTGCTAGATCTTCGTGAATCCGCTCGCGGATGGTGGCGGCAGTTGAGGGAGGGTGTGTCTCTCTTTGGGATGGTTCACCTCTTGAAGGATCACCTAGTGAGGATTCACCACGAGGAAAACTGTAAATGTGTTAGTTCATCAGTTTTGTTTCAATTATGGAGTTGAAACTTACTTCGAAGGATTGGTGTTCGGGGCCCTTCTTCTGTTACGAGGCCTGCGATTGCGAGGTTCTTGTGGCCTAGCAGGCATCTGGTGTTCATGACGACTGTGTACTGGAACACCAGGAGGCTGAGGGACAAACGCCGGGGCAGTGATATCAATAGTACCAGGGACAAACGGTGGAGCTGCAACATTAAGTCTGCCCGCTGGAGTAGAAGCTGGTTGGTGGGTTTGATGCTGTGTCGATGAACTACCTTCAATCCGGCTCCGGTCAGGCAATTCGACCGAGGCACCACTAGGTCTAGAAGGCTGACCATTCTCTCTGTTGCCTCCCCTCCGACGATTTCTATGTGTGTTTTTGTGTGCTCTAAGCTGTGGTGATTCATCTGGTGGCTGCTCAGGACGGGATGAAACTGGTTGGACTTGGCTTGGCTCAACATGCTGCTGAGGGTTGGGACCCGGCGTCAAAGAAACACCACCGTCTCCTTCCGTGTGGTGAGCTCGACCATGACGATTCCTTCTGCGACGTCTAGCTGCCGATGCTGTGGGCCGAGGTGTATCAGCGGCCGGCATAGTGTCTAAGTGGCGATATCTGTAGTAATAAGGTCAGAATTTTCGATGGTATGAAAGTTTTGAAAGTTTTGAACAGGTTGAAAGGTTTGAAAGTTTGAAAGTTTGTGGGGAAGGCTGACCTAGAGAACTATAAGGCAGTGTGCTTTTGAATTGACAATCGCAAAGTATAAAAGCATGAACACACGGAAATGGGTTACACAAATAACCACTGAAGTGCCTTATCGATATCGACTTTTGGCAATGACGAAGCGGTCATTACTGTATGTAGCGATGAATCATTTGTTATGGTACGACCCACATCGTTAGGGTCTTTTAGTGTGAGAAGCTTTCAAGTGTAGATTCTTGTTAAATATCACTAATGACAGATGTGTGGGTATGTACACTATTTTGCTTCAAGGCAGTACTGGAGCTTGGTGTATACTTGTGGCCGAATTTACAATTTGGGTATGATCTTTCTTTAATGATGCATCGTTTTGACATACAAAATTACCACTACCATCACGAATGCATATAGATAACCCTAACAATGGATTTCGCACAACCCTGTAATGTCGTATCAAAGTAAAACGTGACGTCATCAGATTTTCACTAGACGTAAGCCAAGGAGTCTGGGGGGTTATAAGACAAAGAACGTGATTGGTGTATCGCATCACGAATTTGATTATTTCATGGCCTTGTTGTCGAGGTTCAATATCTAGTCACCGGACAATGTGGGTCATACGTGCGTATGTATGTACCTGAATGAAGGGCTGTAAGCGCGTCTGTCTGACATGGAGTTAAGCGTTAATCCGGACCCGGCGCAGTATCGCCAATAGAAGTGGTCCGTATCCACAAACCCGACCACCGTTGATAACGGATTAACCGGACAATACAGACGCCCGGTAATAGATGTGCGATTCTAGGCAGCCATATAAGGTTCACAGATCATGACTGCGTTTATATACATCTGACGTTTTGACAGATAGATAATTGACGACACCCGAGGAAAGGGAGGAAATTGCCCGTGGCTGTGTCGGTGCTTTGCTTTCTAGATGAGCTGCATGGAAGGGTGAGACTCGGACTTAGAGATATTCGCCTGAGGTTGATATCGGAAAAGCAAACAAGATTCATGATGCATGTCTATATGTATGCACTATGACTTTAGCCGATAGACGCTGTCAATCCCAGGGCCATGTGCTTGAAAATCTCAACATCTCGTGTCATCACGGACCTATCTTTCTTGCCATTCTCAACAGAGCCTTGGAGGCCGCTGGTGATTCTTTGGCGGAGATGGTGGTCTGTGAAGAGGCACTAAGCCTGTCATTTCGCATGTTGGTTATGTCAAGATTGGTCCATTTACGGGGTTCTGGAACATGTGGGACCGGTAGATCGTGTGGTAGTGAAAAAGGGAGTAGATACTAGTTTGACGCAAGGACATTGAGACAACAAAGCAAGTTTTTCTTGTGCGGAGGGGCGTGGTTTCATCAAAACTCAAAACGTAAAACGGTGGAATATACGTTTAGGTTTATAAGCAAACTTGACGAATATCAAGATTCCGCAAAAAGAAACGATTGGATACTTGTATTGCAACTCGTATCTCGGAGGCTTCCGCGGAGGAACCAACAGTATCCCGATGGCACATACCACTACAGATGCTCCATGAACAAGAAAACCATACAAATACTTGACATATATGGTATCGTATGTACGTTACACGCCAACAATCCTTGATCCGCTTTCACATATCCGGTTCCATGACTCTTGACCCCTAGAGTTGTCGTACAGAAATTGTGATGGGAATTATCTGGATGAATCCGAGCAATATGCCAGAGAATGCGAGACTTGGGCATTTAAGATCATGGAAGCCGAGAAGGAATACGAGTCCGAGACACTTAGGGTTCCCACATCCTAAACAGGGGTACACACGGGCGGAAAACAGCGAGGAACGGCTGAATCAGAACAAAAGGATGTTTTATATGTCGGGGGACGCAAATAGGGAGGACCGGTCTGATACAGCTATTCGGTGATATGAAAACCTCTCTGTTTTTGGTATCAAGAATACATGAGTTGAGTAGCTTGGTGTAGGTGAGCGTCCATGCAAGTGAGCAGACATATCTTGGCGAGTCGGGATGATTAGATGATTAGATGGAGAGTGTGATGATGATGACAGAAACGAAGCAGATAGAACATGGTAGAAGGGCTTTTTGTACATACATACATTTGTTTGTATGACGGATTACCGGTCATTAGACAGGATAGACTAGGTCCCCGGTGGACCGTCAAATGTTTGTGTTATGTGCAACATAGAAAGCCTCCGAACTAGACGCAGAGGGTTTGCTAGCCGTCATACCGGATTTAACGTTTTTAAATGGGAATAGGATGAATGCACGTCATTTCAGTTCGTGTGTAAATACGCACAAATAGAGAGAAATGGATTTATAGGGCATAAGACATTGGTCAACAGACTCATTTTCATAGCGGTTGTCCGCGGAATGCGCGCCTGTCAGCTTTTGGTCAGTGAGTAACTCTAACGCCCTGGAATGTCTACCAAAGAATATCGTCTAACTAAGGGTCAAAATTTACAGGTAGTCGGGTACCGCCATTAGGTCTCTGCTACAAGAGTCCGCAGATTTCCTCGCTGCTCCCCAAGTACCGAATTTTTGGGGTATTTGGGCCTTTTCCGTTTTGGGAAAAGGGTTTCCCGTTTGGCCGTCAGTTACTTAGACACCCTAAGCTAACCCGCTACCTAAAATGGAAAAAGTGAAATCGTCACTAAAATCGGTACTTAGGGAGCAGTGAGGAAATCTGCGGACTACTGTATGTAGAAACGGCGTTTGTTTCCCCGCCAAAGCTACCCGAGTCTAGATGTCCGACCGAGAGGTAGAACCCTGACACTGACATGCGATGCCCAAACCGGGCGATTTTTATATTTCGCTTGGTGCTGCTGCGGCGGTAGATGTTGACGTTATAGGAGAGGCAGCCTGAAGAACCACAGACTGTGTCTGGGGTACAATTAGCATGCTGTTCTTCGGGCCAGTTATGTTGGAGGGGTGAGCTGCAAGCGGCTGTTTTTTTCAGGGCTCGGGCTGAAGTAGCATAGGGACCCGAAGCCACTCGGGTGACATTCCCTATTATTGTGTATTGTTTCGGTAGTGGGGGCTTAGGCGGAAAGGCTGTGTGGTTTTCCTCGAAGATCTATACCTTGTTCACTGTAACGTTTTGTCCCGGTGCCAAGAGGTTCATCGGGATTGGATCAGGTCGAAGAAGGGGATGACTGAAGGAAGGAAGGGGGTGCTTTATGAGATATCGGGACAATGACGAGTCTGTGAATGTACATAC
Organism: Huntiella omanensis; assembly: GCA_000833645.1. Classification (NCBI taxonomy): domain Eukaryota; kingdom Fungi; phylum Ascomycota; class Sordariomycetes; order Microascales; family Ceratocystidaceae; genus Huntiella; species Huntiella omanensis. The sequence goes on from JSUI01006455.1 coordinate 24,962, forward strand.
CTATGTACGTATGTATACGCCCGTGTAGTGAATCAGCTGGGGTGTGTATAGAATGTGATAGACTCTTGAAGCTTTTATAGACGGTGATCGATCGACGTATTCTTTGATCGTCCCATCGTAGTATCGTTCGTTTCTTCACTCTACACTTTATGCTCAACAGTCTTGATCCAAAATCTGATATTGCTCGTGTCCCACCAGTTCCGTTCTCGTCTAAATCTTGAACAAGCCACTTCCTCGTCCGTCGTCTCTCTGCCCGTTCTGCCGCCCGTCATAGCACAAAGCTGGTCCACGCTGGTCGTTTCCACCCCCAATCCGCCTGGGCCCGGGGTGTAACTTCATACCATCGCCGTCATTTTTTACTAGCTGCGTAGCTTTCCTTCCTAAAATGATTATTCCTGCGTGAATCCCGCTTACGGACAAATATAATTCTGCCATCGCCCACCAGCGATCAAGCTAAACTCCGCTCTCTTTCATTTTTCGTTGTTCTACCTTCTCAAAGCAGTTTCTTTTGCGACGGTATATTTGTCTCTTTCTTCGCCGTTTCTTACTTTTGGCATCTGTTTGCAAGTGTTACTCACATGCCATCATCGACTGCCGATACCCATTAGCCCGGTTTGACTGCGTCATTCACTTGGCTTACTTGTCGGCCATCTTTTCACTCTATTTCCCCACATGCTATGACTTATAAATCATCATCAAACGTCATCAAGAATCATCGCATTTATTTATTACATTGCTTTAGCGCATTGATCAAACACTCACCTTCGAAACTGCCCCTATCACGGGTTTTTTGCGCACAAATTTGACCCCGCCAAGTCTAGCCATCACTTGGCCATATCGTGTTAGAAATCCGTCACTCCAGGCCTTCTTTCCTTAAATAACCTACGAATTACTGCCGCAATCATTCCGCCATAACACCCGCAATGGATGGCCACAGCCCTGCAGGACCCGACACGGGCGATTTATCAGAATCTTCATTTATGAGTCCAGACGACTCCTTCACCCACACTCCTGCCCAGACACCCGGCCAAACCCCAAATTATGTTGCCGCAACTCCTTCCACTGCCAGCGGCCCAGTCAAGGCACCTCGGATTCTCGCCTGTGTGCTGTGCCAGCACCGCAAAATAAAATGCGACCGCAATTCCCCCTGCTCTAATTGTTTAAAGGTCGGTTCGACGAAGGCAGCACGAAGTGCGATTTTGTGCCATCCATCAACGACCCTTTGAAGAGATATACTGACTCTTTCCACGGCGACTCTAGGCAAATGCGACATGCACCCCCAGCACACCGGCGCCTGCGCGGAAAAGGCGGCGACCTAACCAGGACCTACAAGAACGGTTGGCCCGGTGCGAGGAACTACTCAAGACCTACTATGCTTCTGGTGCCCCACCACCGCCTAGTACCGAGGCAACCTCAGCAGAACCAGCGACTTCAGAACTCCGGCCCTATCCTCCAGTTTCCGCACGTGACTTCACGCAAACAGGGCGGGTTGTTGTAGCAGACGGTACCACTAGATTTACTGACAGTGTCTTGTGGAGTAAATTCTTCGACGAGGTGAGTTATTATGGTGCTCGCCGGGCTCCCTTTATGACCACAGAGCTTAAGCAAACTGACACAAGCCGCATCCTGTGCCACCCAAACATAGCTTTCGGCCATGCGTAAAATCCTCGAATCTGAAGATTGTAGTACAGGTGAAGACAATAGCTTGGCTTCGGAGACTACTAGCCCGGACGAACTTACGGAGCTGATGATGACAGACTACTCCAACATGTCGTTGAGAGATGTGCAGCCAGAACCAGTGCAAATGTTTCGCTTATGGCAGATATTCCTTGACCGTGTCAACCCATTGACGAAAATTGTCCACGTGCCTACGATACAGCGCTACATTGTGGATGCTGCTGGATATTCTAGCACAAACCTGCCCGCAAACTACCAGCCTTTAGTATTTGCCATTTTCACAGTAGCAGTGTACACCCTCTCAGACACTGAAGCTCGGCAAATGCTGGGTATGAGCCGTGATGAAGCGCTGAAAAAGTACTCGCATGGTGTGAGGACAGCTTTGTACAATGTCAACTTTATGCAAACATATGATATTCCAATTCTACAGGGCCTTGCTCTGTATACCGTAAGTTCTTATTGTCACAGGTATCATGTTTGTGTTACTAACGCTAGTTTTAGATGTCATTCTCGGGCCGTTGCGACCCCCATTCACAATGGGTGTTTGGCGGTGTCTGCTTGCGCATTGCGCAAAAGATGGGTCTTCATCGTGATGGTTCGATACTTGGGCTCTCACCATTTGAGACAGAAATGCGGCGCAGGATTTGGTGGTGGGTGGTATTGCATGACGCAGGATACGCCCTCATGACAGGTATGAGTGTTAACGTTATTCCTTCGTTTTGGGACACAAAGCTGCCGTCCAACGTCAACGATGCAGACTTATTTCCCGGTTCGGCCGATCCAATTAACTCACGAGAGGGGCCTACTGAAATGGGATTCGCGCTGATTTCATACGAGCTCGGCCGGTTCATGATCCGTAGCCACGGCATGGCTGGCTTTGAAGCTGCCATGATGGGTGTCGACCCCAACAATGGAAAGGAACTTAACTCAATCGACGAGGCCTTGGTACAAAAGTATCGCAAATGGGTGGCAGAGTTCCAAAAACATATTGAGTCTTTGGCGGAAAAGCTCATTGACCCCACAGTTGGCCCGATGCATGAAGCGGCTTCGTTGCTCATCAAATTCATCACACAAAAGCTCAATGAGGTACTGTGTCCACCAAATCGTGATAGAACCAACTTTGATTTCAAGAGGAACATGTTCCGTCTTGGGATCATGAATCTCGAAGCTCATCTTGAGCTTTACTCTGTTCTCGAGCGTCTCGACTTCCTGTGGTTTGGCAAGTCACATTTTTCGGCTGATGTCATGGTCATGGTTGCCGCCCAGATGGTTCAAAGATCGGAAGGTCCTCTTATTGACCGGGCATGGGTTGCCATCAACAAGACTTTCAAGTATCACACAGAGCTACTCGATATGAGCCAGAAGGTGAACCAGCAGTTAGGTCTATTTCTTCTGCGTGGATGGAGCAGTCGCGAAGCAGCTCTTGTCAAATCAGGCGAACCATACCAAGTGCCAGACTGTATCCAGGACTTGCGCAGCAAGTTACCAGCATGCTCCTCAGATAGCTCATGTAGTGACAGTATGACGGAGCCACCAATTCCACCATCTCTCTCGGCACCTCTTTCCGCTATGCCGTCAGCTACCATGCACCATCACGCCCAACCCGAGCCTTCCTCGACCAACGACTTTTCTAACCCAGGTCTCATGCCTGGTGGTCCTAACGCACTTGATCCTTCCATCGACCAGATCCTCGGTGGATATCTCGACGTTGCACAATTCGACTGGGACATGTGGCATGACGGAAGTAGCAACACGATACAGTCTGTTAATGCGGCTGCAATGGCGGGTTCAAACATTCGTATGCCACCACAAGGAAATGGGTCAGTGATGATTGGTGGCCAACATGTCATGCTAGATGATATGGGGGCGATGCCTGGTTTAGGAAATATGCCATCAGGTAGTGGGATGGGAATGGGTAGTAATATGCCGAATGGGGGTCCAGGGCCGGGTTCAGGACAATGGTGAGATACGATTGGCAGTTGAATCTTTATCTACGTGGCGACAAGCCCTGTGTAAAGTACGCGGAAGCGGTGTTTGGAATTCCCTGGTGGAATGCAAGTTTGATATACCCCTCTCTTTATAACTATCTACACATAGACTAGCCAAATCAAGGCTAAATTGATTCTCCCGTTTTAACTTTTACTCCAGGGATATCTGTATCCGGTGATTCATTTGGTTTTGAGACGGGTGATTTGACAGGTTCAGGTAGTCAGATTTAGCTAAGGGAGAATGGAATGTTAACTCAGGAACGGTGAATCCTAGGACATGCCGTGTCTAGGAATATATAGTGTAAGAGTGTCTGCTGTCATTGAGACTTTTGAGGTGGGTTCATCGTCGTAAAGATGTCGTCTTATTCAAGAGTTTCTGGGTGGTGTGCTGTGTGGTTGTTACTGTCTTTAGTGGCTATCGAAGGATATCTTGTTTTCTACGGGTATTTAGTTACGGTAAGTCACACACAGTCACGATAATTCACAATTGCTAACCAAGACATAGCTATCCACCAAAACCGCCGACAACCGTCCCCTCAACATAACAATCCACCCCCTCGGACTATCCTATTCTCTCGACACCCAAAAAGGCTTCTACCCAACCCCCACCTTCCTCTCCCGTGATCTTCTATCCTCCTTCCAACAAGACCTCTCAATCACCTGTCCCTCCTTCACATCTCTCCCCGATGAAACAGTCCCTACAATCTTCACCGTCATCCCGGGACTCCTCTTTATGTCTACGAGTCTCCTCGGTGCCGCGGTAGCGATGAGACGAGACGGGGTGGAGAGGGTGTTTTGGGGTGTGTTGGTGGGCTTGGGTTGGTTTAGATGGGGGATGGATAGACTTGTTATTTCACGGTTACTAGACTTTTTTCAGACCTCAATGGTCTCGATGGAGGGGGGAGATACATTGCCGGGGCTTATAGTATCGATGATACTTACACTACTCTTCCTAATTCCGCCAGAGGAACCAAACTCCCTACCCACAAACCACCCCCGATATCCCACCCCCCGAACGCCTCTCCTCCTCCCCGCCCGGAAACACGCCCATGCCAGACCTCCATTATCAAACCTTTTCCCACCATCTTCACCCCCTTCTATCCCTCGACAAACTTCATTCTCCCCACCACCACCACCGAAACCATCTCCACCATCCCAAGAACCCCATAAATTTCCTAAACTGCCCTATGCATTCGCCCTCGGTCCACCAACAATCCCTCTCAACGCCCCGTGGCCTGCTCTTGCGAATTTCCATACTCACCCTACGACAACCCCCGCTTGGAACCTTTTGTCCCCTCCTAGTTCGTCATTACGTGAACCCAGTAAATCAAACTCTCTAGCTGTTCCCGTTATCCACACTCCATATACTGTTACCGGCTTAGAGTCGTTTGCCCGATATGGAAGCGTTGATGAATAACTGGCATGACGTCATAGGGTTATGGGGATATTATTCTTGTCTGTCTGTTTGTAGTAAATGCATTAATGTTTATTCAATCTTCACATGAAAAGGAAGGTACCATAAGTGAAATGACGACGTGCTACATGTAAGTTCATGACATGAATTACTCAAGTTATTATGTATCTAAATCATCCCAAAAAGGCTAAGAAAAAAAGCAAAAAAACAAACGTCTTCAAAATTGAAGAACGCCCCTGGTATCGCAATGTGGACAACCCACAGAAAAAAAAAACGCAGAAAAAGTCAAAGAAACCCACCATCCCAAGTATCCCACAAACTGGGAATTTCCGACCCGATAGCCCCCACAACGACAAATTCCAGACCCTCAAAACACATGTTGCGGCTTAATCCAACCGGTCCACTCGATGCAAAAACCATCTTACCCGCATCAAATTACCTAATGGTTTCGGCGCATCAGCCACCCATCTCGCCATTTAGTAATGTGACGGCTTACTGTCCACACTGCTCGCCACGCTCAGACTCGAAACTCCACTAAAGATAGACGCCGCAGAGCCAGCCGTCGAACTTGTCATGAAGCTGGCCGCTGAGCCACGGCCAATCGACGATGCACTTGATGTGTTCATGCGTCTCAACGATGAGCCAATGACAGACGATGAGAGTAACAACGAGGGCGTAAGAGCAGGCTTGGCATTGACATTGTCCCAGCTTGTGGGGTGGTGCATTTCGAACGCGCGACGGAACCGGTCGGCGTCTTCGTTGGTCGGCATGTCGAATGTGAGAGTGCCGTTCGCTGAGCGGTCTTGTGTGCTGATGACCGTCACCGTCTTCTTTGTGCGCTTGGCGTCCCGTTCACAGTGACCAAGGTCGATTTCCACCTGTGCGCCGCCACGACCGAGGAAGGCGATTGTCGCTAATGAAAGACTGGTCTTGAGCCACATCTGAATAACCTTCCCTTGGGCAACGAGTTCGCCACCCTGGCGAATCTTCCGCGCATAGTATCGGCCGAGGAGAACGCGCTCACGTATCTTCATGAGAAATTGTTCGCGGGATGGACGGTTGGCGAATTCGTAGATGGCGTGGACTTTGTAGGCTTTATAGCCGGTGGCGTCGTGGATGACAATTTCATGGGTGTCTAGGAAGGAAACTGAGGTTTCATCGAGGTCGTCATCTTCGTAGCGGATGCCGTTAGGTTGACGAGGTACACGGTGGGCGACAGTTACTGGGGGTGTTCCTTTTTTGCTTTCGTAGAGAATGGTACGTGTTGTTGGGTTGCGTTCAAGAACGCCGATGCGTTGAAGTCTCATTGGGGCCACAACGGCTTCGCCATTTTTGCGTTGGAGGCGGCTGTTTGTGTGTTAGTACCCTTGTCTTTTGGCTGCAGTATTGTGCTAAGTATACGTACAGGATGGTTGGAAGGTCAAAGCAAGAGTCGATTCCGTGGTCATTGCTAGATTCTGCATATTGGTGACATAAGTTAGGGACGGTTTGGCAGAGAGAGACACATGTCAAGTGACATACCAGGAAGCATGAAATCGCCAGGCTTGTTGAATCGTCTTTGGCTGGCGGGACTTAAGACATGTGCTGGCAGTAGCGATAGTCGAGACCTGCATGTCTGATGTTAGCACTTTGTTGCCTGTATTAGACAAACTGTCAAACATACTGTTCATTCCTGATGGCTTGGCGGAGATCCTCAATCTCACCATGAAGCTGGTCAACCTCAGGTCTCAACTTTTCCTCCACCTCTTGAGGCCAGAAAAACCGACATCCAGAAGGCAACTTTTGTGATTGTAATGCAATAGCTTCGTGCATATGTTGAGCGCAACGGGCGATAGTATCGTGAATTGACTTGACTCTTACATCCTCGGTGGATGCATCGTCAAGTGCAGCGGCACCGGGAATCTGCTCCAAGGCATCTAAAAGACGGGCGACTTGACATGGGGCCAAGTGAGTTGGACTGATAGTGTTTGTGACGTTGGCCGCCAACTGTAGGGTGGAGGCGATATCGCGGGAAAACGTCATGAGAAGCGGCGGTGACGATATTTGTTGTATGTTGCCTGTTCAAGGTGGTCGCGTGATCGATTGCTTCAAAGCGGCAGATTGAAGACGAGGGAAGGAATAGACAGTGTTGAACGAGTGACAAAGCCCAGAATTAGAGAAAGGATGGAAATGTAGGATTCTAAAAAGTTTAGGCTTGGAATACCGGTAAAGAAACAAGAGAATTTGTAGGTTGAAAACGTCAGGCCAATGACTTCATAGCTGGCAAAGGCCAAGAGAAGAGAATTAAGAGAAGAGTTGAGAGGAGAGTTTCCGGAATTAAAGAACACGGACAATTACATAAGATGGTAGGAGCTGTATGGGAATATTCAAAAGAATATCCAAAAATAAAATAACATAAAATAAAATAAGAATCCAAAAACAGCAAGTTGGAGATTCCGAATGAACGACGGCCGACTGACAAAAACGGCGATATGGCAACACGCAAGCTCCGGCCGAAAGACGACCGGAAACAGTCAAGTCGAGCATGAGTAAATTTTTGTCAGCACAAAGAAAGTCTTACTACAAAGAAAGCTGGACACGAAGAAAAGTTTTACTTCAAAGAAAAGAAAAACTTATCGCCACAAGAAAACTCAAATAACCATTCAAGATCAAAGAACGAGAGTCAAGAAAACTTGCTCAATAGAACAAGAATCAAGAAAATCTCTCAAGCTCAAAGAACAAGAAGTATCGAAAGTATTGATTCAGCATATTCCAGCAACTCTGGAAACAATATATAAACGGAGAAAAATCTCCCAAGTCGTAGATTAGAATTTAGCAGAATCATAACGATTAGAATAAATCACAATCATACTATCTTTTCTCAATTTTCCCCCTTCACATTACTTTACATTTTTTTCAAGCTGCCACAAGTTTGGCCAGGAAAGGAAACACAAGGGAAAAACAACCGAGGGGCTAGGAGCGAAGAGCGGAAGAAAAGAAATCGAGGCAAGACAAATGAGTGCTTGACGGGAGTGAATTAAGTAGGATTTCTACGTCTAGGATGGTATGGGATAAATGGAGGGGTGTGAACGAAGACGACGCCTTTTGTACTTAGGTATAGATATTTCAGTGCAACATCAACTGAAGGACATGTGATATGTATAGTTCTAGGTAAGTAACTGGGCGCTATATGGTCAAAGGCTAGAGGGCAAGAAAATGTATGTACATTGTGGCAAGTATGTATGTACAAGTTTCGCCTGGAAACATTCATCGTACAACTTGACTGAAAAGCGATGACGCTTCCACCAACACCCTCATGTCCACCTAGATCCACAGATTTCTCAAGTCCGACGAACCTAGTCACATCACCACCTAAGTGGGGGTTGCGCGGAACCAAAACTTAGCAAGCCCGAGCGCACCACTACCAAAACCCACCCAAAATCGAACACCCATCAATCGTATTGTAAGAGAAACTACCATCCGACAGGGAACAACCAGCTCTACATCAACAAGAACAGCGGTGTCGCTGGCCGTGGAGAGACCCGGGCGACCACGGATAAGATGGTTCAACCCGGATAACTACGAGACTAGAGTCTTGTCGGGAGAGGCTTTCGGAAAATAGGGACACGATTGATGGGGCGGGCATCGTGAAGGAGTCTTTGAGAGGTCAGAAATTTACTAGATGGGTTTCTGAGATTCTTTTTTGTTTTGGCGCAGATTTGGCTGTGATGGGAAATTGGGCACACGACCATCACTAGAAGGCTTGGTTGGATGCTGATCAGTNTGGAGAGACCCGGGCGACCACGGATAAGATGGTTCAACCCGGATAACTACGAGACTAGAGCCTTGTCGGGAGAGGCTTTCGGAAAATAGGGACACGATTGACGGGGCGGGCATCGTGAAGGAGTCTTTGGGAGGTCGGAAATTTACTAGATAGGTTTCTGAGATTATTTTTTTGTTTGACGCAGAGTTGGCTGTGATGGGAAATTGGGCACACGACCATCACTAGAAGGCTTGGTTGGATGCTGATCAGTTAACCATATTCTGGTGCTATTGAGTCTTTGACATGCAGGTCTCAGGAAACCTGGTCTGAATGTGGGTTAAATAGTGCAGCTACATACACTACAGCACCTTGGATTCCACTGGGTGTGCAGTCTGGGATTCACCCCGCATTCCAAGGTTACAGTCAACTTGGGTACTTTTGAGCCCGCCAATGGCCTGTGTAAAATACGCAGTTGTGGACAATACAGAGACGTCTTCCATAACATAATAAAAACGCATCTCAGCCGCTACATTTTTCACGCAAAAACGCATGTTACGTCGGCCTATTTNTACTAGATGGGTTTCTGAGATTCTTTTTTGTTTTGGCGCAGATTTGGCTGTGATGGGAAATTGGGCACACGACCATCACTAGAAGGCTTGGTTGGATGCTGATCAGTCAACCATATTCTGGTGCTATTGAGTCTTTGACATGCAGGTCTCAAGAAACCTGGCCCGAATGTGGGTTAAATAGTGCAGCTACATACACTACAGCACCTTCGATTCCATTGGGTGTTCAGTCTGGGATTCACCCCGCATTCCAAGGTTACAGTCAACTTGGGTACTTTTGAGCCCGCCAATGGCCTGTGTAAAATACGCAGTTGTGGACAATACNGCGTACACAAGCGTCTTAACCTCGCCAATAGAAACCAAGCTCGTCCATCATTGTAAAATTTTCTTTCACTTGATGCAGTCTCCTTGTTCGTAAGCCACAACGCGAACAGCTCGAAATTCATCCGTAGATGTATCATGGACTATCAAGACTGAGTTGATTCATATCTTCTGTACACATACGTATGTACATACATACATACTTACACTCTTCCGTTCCTGGCATCCAACAGGCCGGCCCACCACATCCCGTCATCCCACACAGGAACCAGTCCCTGCGTTGGGAAATCCCACCCACAGAGTCAGCCTTTGTACAATAGTCTTTGACAGTACCGCTCGGGCGACTGTCTGCCAGCTTTCCTTTTTGGCAGTTCAAGTTTNTTTCACTTGATGCAGTCTCCTTGTTCGTAAGCCACGACGCGAACAGCTCAAAATTCATCCGTAGATGTATCATGAACTATCAAGACTGAGTTGATTCATATCTTCTGTGCACATACGTATGTACATACATACTTACTTACTTACACTCTTCCGTTCCTGGCATCCAACAGGCCGGCCCACCACATCCCGTCATCCCACACAGGAATCAGTCCCTGCGTTGGGAAATCCCACCCACAGAGTCAGCCTTTGTACAATAGTCTTTGACAGTGCCGCTCGGGCGACTGTCTGCCAGCTTTCCTTTTTGGCAGTTCAAGTTTCCTGTCTTGTGTTATAGGTCACGCGAGCACCACCGATTGTCTATAGCCGTCCCCGAGTTGAGCTCACTAGTGTATGACAGGTGTTCATCCGGGCGAACAAAACCCATTTGCATCCCTTGAAAGCGTGGAAAGGGCAAGTTAGTGCTTTGGCGTTTTTGATTTTGGTAGATCGGCGAACGGTGCTTCTTTCCCTTCTTTTTATTCTTGTATTATAGTTTTGTTCTTTTACCTTCCCAGTCTCCGTCTTCCTACATAACTGGTGTAGTAGTTTTCCGTGGCCGGATCCTTTATTGGTAGCACGCAACTTGGCCCTTATCCATCCAGCCCACAAGACCCGAGTGACACGGCCACCAGTTCTAGGTCTTCGTATAGTTGGGCCGATAGCAGACGGTAGTACCCAGCCGAGCAGATCCAAATCCCCCCCAAAGGTTCCCAGCTCCAGTTAAATCATTTGTCACACGGACGGGTGGTGACAGCGGAAGTTCCATTTGAGCCTCCCTTCCCTCTATCCTGGGAACAAACAAGCTTTTCCTGCTGGTCGCCGCTTCGCATGGTTGTTGTCTGGCTCCGTGGGCTGTCCAAGTTCTGGACTGCCCTCAACTTCCCTGCCGACGTCAGTCACATTAGAGTAAGTTGCTGACCAATCTTCACATGTTCCACCTTCCAGACCCCTCTCTCCCTAGCCTTGAAAGATGTGCAATCACGACATCGTGGTGTCTTGAGATGGACCCTTCAGCTTCGACCTCTTCTCCACTTCTCATCCTGTGGGTTGCACTCTTTACAAATTTTGATGGCTCCCTATCATCAATTGGCATGACCGTCTACCCCCCACCTGCGTTTGAGCCCTGATTTGGTTAAACCCTGTCAGATTGGAAAGTTTGTTCTGAGGTCTCGTGTTGAGTTACTTCTCTGGGCGGTCGTGTCTATTTGTTGGGCTATATTTCAAGGTCCACTTAGATCCACTGCGGCTTACCACCTTGACAACGGCGATCCATACTATATGCTCCGTCAATGCTTAACCTTCCGGCTCCTTTACTCATGCTGTCATTATAGGATCACCGTAAACGAGAAAANACTCTTTACAAATTTTGATGGCTCCCTATCATCAACTGGCATGACCGTCTACCCCCACCTGCGTTTGAGCCCTGATTTGGTTAAACCCTGTCAGATTGGAAAGTTTGTTCTAAGGTCTCGTGTTGAGTTACTTCTCTGGGCGGTCGTGTCCATTTGTTGGGCTATATTTCAAGATCCACTTAGATCCACTGCGGCTTACCACCTTGACAACGGCAATCCATACTATATGCTCCGTCAATGCTTAACCTTCCGGCTCCTTTACTCATGCTGTCATTATAGGATCACCGTAAACGAGAAAAGCAAATTCTCCGTCTTCTAGACAATGTCGGATTCAGCTGGCGAATCTACTTTGTTGCCGCATCAGGCTTTCTGGCATCGTCATGGAGTTTGATTGCTACCAACATTGTCACTCCGGGCTTGTATTACATCTATCCACCAGCCGATCGGCTCGATATTGATGCTGGCCTTGCTATGGATGAAGTCACACTAACCGCCACTATTATTGGCATGGTAGTGTTTGGTCACTTTGCTGATCGGCTTGGCAGACAATGGCTCTACGGTTACGAGCTGGTCATCATCCTGGCGGCACTAGTGGGTCTTGCTTTTGCGTCGGACGGATTCACGTACTCCGATGAATCAGGATCCACTACGTACTCGATGAATATTTATGCCGCTATCTTTTGGTGGAGATTCGTTCTGGGTTTGGGTATTGGTGCAGAGGTAAGCCATGCAGTTCCGGGTCCTTTTCCGTTGATCTCCAATCTAACCCCGATTTGTAGTATCCAATGTCGGCTATCATTGCCACGGAGTTTGCATCGACCCAGTTTCGTGGTCGCTTAGTAGCCGCCGTGTTCTTCGCCCAGTCTGTCGGTCGTATGACGGCGTATCTAGTTGGTTTCAGTGCTCTCCACGGCATAAGTCATAACCATGGGTTGAAATTCAGCGACACGTCTGAAAAGGCAAAGATTGTTGTTGATATTGTGTGGAGGTTGGTCGTTGGGTTAGCCGGTGTGCCAGCGTTGTTGGCCATCGGTTTAAGACTTACCATCCCCGAGACTCCCCGTTTCTACTCTGCTGTTCTACAGGACTTTAAGAAGGCCCAAGAGAGTGCCGCCATGATCGGTGGACCTCTAAGTCGGTCTCAGTCCTCAGACAACTCAACCTTGTCGTCAGCCGCCGGTGACAAGTCGGCTGTATCTTGGTGGCAAAGAGCCAAACTGTACTTCTTTGGGCCGTCACAAGGTATCAAAGCACTTGGTGCTGTTGGTCTCCTTTGGTTCCTCCTGGATTTTGCGTTTTACGGAACTGGCCTTGATAGTCCGGCTACCGTGAACACACTCTGGAGCTATGCCGCTGACCCTGCCGCCGATGCTGTCATATATCCCCCAGGATATGGCTCTTGGAAATCTGACCCGTCCAACGTCAATGCCACAATCGCTCAAACTCTAAACACAAACATGGTCCGCATCATGGAAGTAACGTCCATCCCTTCTTTAATCGGTAGCTTTCTTGCTATCCCTCTTGTAGACTACTTTGATCGTCGGTCCATGTTAGCCTGGTTATCCTGTGTGGTATCTGGTCTTTTTCTCGTCGTTGGTCTGACGGTTCGCTATTTGATTTCCGACACGCAGCTCTATGCGAGTATCATCTTCTACGCTCTTAGTCAATTCTTGATTAACATGGGACCAAACACATTGGTCTTTGTACTAGCCGCTGAAGTATTCCCGACGGAATATCGCGGTACTTGCTATGGGCTTGCTGCGGCCGCCGGGAAACTCGGCGCCGTTGTAGTCCGGCCTATAACAAACAAGTTTGGAAAGGATCATGAAGGTGTATCGACGCTCTTTTTTGTGTATTCTGTGGTCATGATGGCAATGTCAATAATCTGTTTTATGCCATCGTTACGCAATTGGATCCCCGCAGTTCAAAAGGAACATACCGAGGAGCCACCATCATCATCGTCGTCATCTTCCAACCTATCCGACTCCGAGGCACAATCTCGGAAACCCGCTCGCTCATGGCATAAAAGAATCTTACCAAAAAGACTAGATAATCTTTCCCTGGAGGAAATCTGCCCAACATGGCCACCAGCAGGCGAAACCCAAACGAGAGGGTTCCCTGAAACACCTTTTGACCTAGCCCAAGAGCTAGCACAAGAGTTAGAAGAAGAAGAACTCAGTGCACCTGGATCACGGGCATCAGAGGAAGAAGGGGGGCTAGATTGGTTAGAGATGCATCAAATAGGCGGACAAGAACCGCCGAAGACGGAACGAACGGGACTCCACGCGCGAATAGCGCCAGGTTTTGGAGAGGACTGAGTTTGTGATTTGTTGTATATGTTGTATCAATGTAGGTTTGTATAATATTTAATTTATAGCGTTTGGTTATACAGAAATGGTTTGTCTGATATGTTGTTTGCTGTGATGAACTATTGCCTAATTGGTGTAACGCGGGATGACGACGACTTTGGAGTTAAGATGAGGACTTGATGATGGAGACACCCCTGTTTGCGCCCAGATGATGGGTTATAGTTTGTGTCTGGGGGCTTCTAATGTTTCGTGTGACCAGCGTAGGACAATGGGAACACCGGAGATGCTGTCCGACGGAGAACCGGCCGGCTTTTTGTTGTTGTGTTTCTTAACGTCTACCTGAACAGCGCGAACTATCAATAAGACGGCGTTACGGACAGAAGTAATTGAGGATGATGTCAATGAAAAAAAACCTCTAGCCGGCGCTCGCATTGTTAGACCTACATAAGATGGTTTTGTACGCTAAATTTCAACAAAGGGGACATGGTCTAGTGGTATGACGGATCCTTAGCATGATTGAAGCTTCTGCTTCACGGCTTGGATCAGGTCCGGGGTTCGATTCCCCGTGTCTCCATTTTTATTGTTTGTTCCGGAGCGATATCAACATCGACAGTAGTTATAATCATCAAAGGTATCAATTATACACTCCATCTTTTTGCTATATACTAGACAGAAAACACCAATGCTAGCAAAAGACTTCCCAATCCTGCTCGGAGCTTACCACTGGCGCTCTCTACAACGTCGGTCGCTGTCGAAATAGCTACGGTTGCGGATGTTCCGTTGGTAGTTATCACGCTGACTGCTGCGGGATGGGAGTAGTATGCAATACTGGTGAGATCCGGAGTCACAGTTGCAGCGATAGAGATAGTGGCAGTTGGAAAGCCGGAGGCATATGAGGTATATGTCTTATCACAAAGAACTGAGTGAAGACGGCTCTCCTCTATTTGTTGTTAGCATCGTATTCTGGGGGGTGTAAGACGGTATAGGCCGTACCTGAATCGGATAATTTATCCATGCAGACTTTTTTAACGCAGCTTGTATACTGGGGCCAGAAGTTAACGGAGTAGTCGTCACAAAGACAACTCCATGCCGTGGTACCACAGCCTTGGAGAGCAGTGGTGGAGTTATAGCAGCGGGTTTCACAAACAGACAGACCAAAGATGGTGGCTGTGCCAGTTTGTGATGGCATTGTAAATGCAAGAGAGAAAGCCGAAAGGGCGAGTATTATGAAAAAGCGGAGTGACGACATGATGATAAATGAGTGCGAGGAGGGTAATAAACGAAATAAGTCAATCGACAAAAGAGCGTGGTCGTTTCGTTTAGCCGGTACCGTCAATAATATACACACACACCAACAAAGAACCCGGATGAGAAAAGGAAACAAAAACTACCCGTCATCGTGACTTGACATGACAGCTCAGCTCGCCTCTTATCACTTCTCTGGTTACACTCAGACCGACTCGTAAAAGGCAGTTACGATGGTCTTGAAGAGGAGCCAAGGATTTGACGAGTGTAATGAAGCTTGTCTTTGGGCTTGTTGTGATCCGAGCGGGACGGTCCAATGCTAGACGGAGACTTGAATACGGGGAGTTAGTGGTGGATTCTGGGATGCGTAGAGGTTTTTTGCTGTTTTTTTGGGATACGAAGCGGGTAGATAGTGCATTGGCAGGGGACAGTGTACTGAAGGAATCTGTAGTCATGACATTTGGGTTTTGGTTCCTGGCTAGTTGGTATGACGTGTAGGTGGGATTATAGAGGATTTAGCACGTGGGATATAGCTTTGCATGTATATTTTCTTGTATTTTTTTCTCTTTTCCTTATGGTGAATGATATTTCTGATTCTGTTCGCTTACACAAAACCCCCACAGAAGAGAAACCCTCCAAAAAAACAAAAATCAAATCTCCTTCTAAACAAAAAAGACACACCAATCAAGCATCTTAAAAAGTCTGCTTCCCAGAACTCTGCACCGCAGCCATTTGTCTCCGGTACTGCTGGGCCCACATGAAGCGATCATAAGTACCAATTCCATAGGCAATGAATCCCGCCAGCATCCAAGTACTGGTAATGATCAGACCGACGGGGTATGTCATGAGACGGATACCGGGGAGGATGAAGGCGACGGTGCCGTTGGCGAGGGCGGCGTGGATATCGTTTACGGCGGCCGTGGCAAGTTGGAGGTCGGACATGACGACTTCGCGGGAGAAAATACCGTTGACGAAGAGGGCTTCGTTGGAGGAGACGTTGGTGCTGATGGTGCCGGTGGTGGTGGTGCCGTCAAGGGTTAATGTTGGGATTACGAGAGCTTCAAGGGAGGCCCTATTGGTGGGTTAGCTACTATTCAAATTTGATGTGATGCTGGAAATTACTTACATTGACATGTTGGAGGTCATCTTGGTAGTATCGATTTGGCCAACGAGCATGTACTGCTTAACCATAGTGGCACCGCTAGCACGACGAGAAAGACGGATATCTTCCTGATCCATAGAGTCAAGCTCACGAATACGAAGCTTAGCAGCGGTACTGGCGTCGGTAGTGTTGGTGGTGTTAACAGACGACACCGAAGCGCCACTATAACTCAATTGCACCTGGATATTGGAAGTAGCAACACCAGCAAAATCACCAGATGCCGCAGACAACTTATACAATCTCAAATCCGCAGTAAACACACCCGTTGTCGAGTTCAACGCCGGCAAGTTATAGCAAATGCCCATACCCGAGGGATTCGACGCAACACTGACACCCGAAAGAGCCGTCTGGCAGGCCGTTTCCGTCGCGTTATTCCAAGCATCCAGGTTAATAGTTCCATCTGAGTTAAGCGGGACCTCAGCCGTAGCAGCGATATCTGAAGCGGAAGCCTTTCCTGAGAGATCCAAAGATGAGGTGGCGTTGGAACTTGAAGAGAGACCCTGGGCGGCGGTTAAGCGGGCAGATTGAATAGAGGCGTAGTCGGTGTTAAGAGCGTCAGCGCCGGTAAGATGGATTATCCCGTCTGCACCAACGTTGATTTCGGCTTTCACCATGGTGATAGAGGCGGCGGCGAGAGCCACGGAGACGACAAGTTTGCGAAGCATTTTAAAAGGTGGTATTGACCGGCAATTAGAAGAAGAAATGAAAAAAAGAAGGGAACGGAAGGGTGTCTCTCAAGAGAAGTGTGTGGTGATATTAGAAAATGTACAGAAAACAGAATACGTAAGATTGAATAAGGAAAAAAAAATATGAATAAGCCGACCGGCGGTTGACGAGAAAAGAAACGAAGCAAAGTGAGCGTAAAGACCTCGAGCCTAGCTGAAGTTAGGAGAAAAGCGAAAAAAAAGTAAAAGTAAAAGTTGGTTCGCGAGTGCTACTTGCGGAGGATATTGTAGATGAAGGGCTCTTTCTCCTATGGAACTAGGGGCTAACGGGACTCGGGAAGAAGGGGTCTGAGACAGGCGGGATGACGCTGACGGTGTCTCACAAAGAAGAATGCGGCCACTTGGTGGTGGGAGTGGTCTTTTATGGAATGGTGATGGGGATCTTGTTTCAGAGGGGAGAATGGGTAGATATGACGGTCATGCGGAAGGAGAGAGGCTTAAGTTTAAAAGACGTGTATGTACATATGTAGATATCTTGGACGCGCTGGATATGTCTTGTATGGGAATAGACTGACGACTTTTTTCCTGATGAATACAGCACCCACCCACGCACTTACACGCCTGAGCGCCATCACCAGCCAATAAAAGCGTCTTGACATCCGCTCCGCTTTCGTTATTCTCCTATTTGGCGAACGGTCATGGCGTTCTAGCAGGCAACTTGACAAAGCATGTCCAATATCTGACTGACTGACAGTTCTTCCTTCATCCACCCAATAAGAAACTTCAGACATGAACTTGTTTAGTCATAAACACCATACTTTTCCAAAAACTCGGTCGTTCGTAGAAACAATCACCACCCATTCTACTGCTGTTTCCTGACCCTGTTTCGTCGAATGATTATGAAACCATACCCTCGTCTCAGATGTCCATGCTTGTTATATCAGACTATCCGCCAGACGAGCCTCTACCAGGAACAGGCATTGCTAAATCACCTTTATTCCGCATAGACTCATCTTCTAGACCATGTCTATAGATTCGCCCTAACCCTACTGTTTGTTCATGATGATTTGTTTCCAAAGGTGTAACTGGGTGTGAATTAATTCAGTGCTTGATTTTCTGTGAATACCAATGCTTGATATCGCCAAGCTTCTCGGCAGAAGTTTCCAAGCCAAGAAGTCAATCCCGAAACTTAACGGTAGATCCCCGATGCCAACGGCCGTAGCCAAATCCCATTAAACAGCTTCCGCCTCTGCCGTTTTAGCCCCGGTTTTCTTCATCCATCTTCCTTTAACCGCCTTCATAGCCAACCCAACCTCTGTAAACACTAAATAAACGCCCGTCATTAACCAAAAAACCAAAATCACAATCAAACAACCCGCAACCTTCACACGGGCAGTAACACCCGAAATCCCCCATCCTAATCGTAGACTCTCCCGCCAGTTACCACCGACTAACCCAACCATATGTGACTCCCGCTCGGCAATCACACTGGACATTCGCCAGGCGACCTTGTTGTTAATGGATTCCCAGGTTGCCCCGGCAGCTGTCTTCAATGCCGCATGGGACATCTCTTCACGGAGCTTACCATCTTTCGAAAGTAACTCGACCTTGGAGACGAAAAGAGAGAGATCATTGGGTGGGACAAGATACCCGTCGGTTCCATGGGTGATGATATCGCTAGGACCGCCTTCATCACGGGCGATGACAGGTAGACCCGAGGCCATAGCTTCGAGAACGACAAGACCGAAAGTTTCCGTGATTGAACAGTGGAGGAAAATATCTGCGGATGCATAGTCCCTAGAAAGTTCCTCTCCACGATGAAGACCTGCAAAGACCACCCGGCCCATCGCCGTAAGATTGGCGAAAAGCCCATGTATTTCAGCTTCAACTTCGGGGTTTACATTACCACCTACTATATACAACGTAAAAGCCAAGCCGCGCTTATCCAACTCAGTAGCGACAGACGCAAGGAAATCGTAACCCTTTTCGCCGGCGAGTCGTGAAATACAGACAAGAATGATTTCTCCATTTGGCGCCAAGCGGGCGCGGAGAGTTTCGGAGCGGTGAGAGGGGTTGAAGATGTCTGTGCGGACACCTCTACGGATGACGTCCATTTTTTCGGCGGGGACATGTTGTTTTTCGAGGTAGCGACGGACGAAGAGTGATGGGTAAAATACCGTCTTGACCGATGGATGGCGGAACAGGTAGCTTTGGACAGAGTCGAAAGCAAAGACGGCGATGCGACTTAAAGGCCAAGGGAAGAGAATATGACAGTAACCGGAGAGATCCGTTTGAAAGTTGCACATCACTGGGATCTGTTTACCGGCGGGTTGTTGGCGCACCTGCAACATCACCTGAAATCCCAAACTCGCCGGCGACGCCAAATAAATCAAATCCGGCGCTGCATCTTCTCCCCACGCGCGACTAACCAGCGTTGATATCCGCACGGGGTACACGATTGAAAGCTCCGGGTTAAACGGGAGGGGATACCCCGAAATGCGTAACTCTGGGTTAGCCTTTACATCGTGAGCTGGCGAGGCGGTGGGGAGAAAGGAAGTCTCGGAGGTATGTGGGGCGACTACCGCGACGTGTGCTCCGTGGGCGCGCAGGTGGTTTACCAACATGAGAGTTGTACGGGAGACGCCATTAACGGGACCGAAAGACTCAGTACAAAGGAGAATACGCTTTCCGATGAGGGATGATGGAAATGTTGATAGGGAAGGGACTGGATCAGCGAGAGAGAGCTCCGCGACTGAAGGGGAGAGGAGAGGCGTTTGCTCGTTGATAGGGTCTTGCATTTTGGTAGTGGCTGCGGATGTGTGTGACGTAGATGTAACGATGTAACCAGCGATGCGAGGCTCTTTTTCAGGGACGGCGTCAATGATGAGACAGGAAGAAGGCTACATTGGGGTATTAAGAGGCAAAAAAAATATGTCTTGGATACATGGGTAAATCCCCTTCTTGCGCAAAATGACATCATCTGAGGCTACTAGTAATCACATGCAGCGCATTGAAACCTCAACAAAATCCCATGTGGTAGATACATTCCATTGCCCACTATCGTGACTCCATTATCCCCATGATTGGCCATCAAAGCCCCGCGATCTCTATGAACACCATCTGCCAGAATCCTTTGCTTTGATTGGCTAGTTACACAAGGGCGGGGATTCGACTTACACGATTAACCAATCAGCATGGCCGGGGGCTACACGGGCCAGAAACCGGGTGTGATGAACGGAGAACCGACATGCGCGGGGTTTGGAAATGATTATTGGTTGTCAAAAGGTATGACGGGCAATTGAACTTCTGATTGGCGCAATGGGGTCTTTGGGAATATAAATGCATATGTAGTGATTGCGGATCATGCGCTGAAGCAATGTGACTTGTCTAAAACAGAATGTGGTCTTGTGGCGTTATCGGCGGGGTATATAGAAGATAAAGAGGTCGCATGTACTCGCCATTATCATTCTTCAAACCCAGCGTTCTCGTTGTCCTTGTAGAGCACACTGTTTACTATGCGTCCCATCTTTGCTGGCCTTCACCCAGGGCACTCGCCCCCAACCGTCGCTCTGAGCAACACTCCGCCGTCTCACTCGGACTCTTCAGCTCCGCAATCTCCCGTTACCTCACCTCTCTTTTCTCCTGCTCTCGCCGCTCTCAAACTTCACCAATTACCCGATGAAGATGTAACCCCACTTTCACCTGCAGTTTCGACAATTTGCTGTGTCGGCGCCGGATATGTTGGTAAGTGTCCAGTCGCCCGACATGCTTGACAAAGCCCTAACGGATCAATCTAGGCGGTCCAACCGCCACCGTGATGGCTTACTATAACCCTCAAATCCGAGTGACTGTGGTTGACCGCGACCCCGGACGTATTCGCCGTTGGCAGTCACCCCATCTTCCCATCTATGAACCCGGACTCACTCCTCTTGTCCGGGTTGCCCGCGACGGAACCCGCGCGCACACATACGACCCACTTCCCAACGCCCCGGTTTTCGATTCGTCTGACTCCGAAACCCCGGAACGCTTTGTCCGCAGACCGACCGGCAAAATCCCTGCCCGCGCTCCAAATTTGTTCTTCAGTACCGATGTAGCGGGGGAGATTAGCCGGGCAGACATTGTCCTGGTGGCTGTTAATACACCGACTAAGAAGAAGGGATTTGGAGGTGGAAAAGCAACTGATATGACAGCCTTTGAGGCAGTTGTTGCTGAGGTTGCTAGACATGCTAAGCCCGGGGCCATCATTGTGGAGAAGTCAACGGTGCCATGTCGCACGGCCGAGATGGTACGGGAGACTGTAAGTTACCTGCAACACCCTTCTTTTGAACTTGGCTGACATGATATAGATGGCAATTCACCGCCCTGGTGTCGACTTCCAAGTCTTATCAAACCCCGAATTTCTCGCTGCTGGTACCGCTGTCAACGATCTTATCAACCCATCTCGCATCCTTATTGGCTGCCCACCAACCCACACTGGTCGCCTCGCTGGTGCCACTCTCGCCTCCATCTACGCTGCTTGGATCCCACGCAACCGTATTCTTACTAGCAACGTATACTCCTCTGAGTTGGCCAAACTCGTCGCCAACTCCTTCCTCGCTCAGAGAATCTCAAGCATCAACTCCATCAGCGCCCTCTGTGAGGACCTCGGTGCTGATATCACCCAGATATCTGCCGCCTTGGGTGCTGACCCACGTATCGGTAGTCAATTTTTGAAAGCTGGACTGGGTTTTGGCGGCTCTTGTTTTAGGAAAGATGTGCTCAGTCTGGTATATATCGCTGAGTCGCTACATCGTTATGACGTTGCCGATTACTGGCGCGGCGTGGTAGAAATGAACGAGGGACAGCGGGAGCGGTACGTCAGAAGGGCTTTGGGTTACCTGAATGGAACTGTTCGGGGAAAGAAGATCGTTGTTTTGGGGTACGCGTTCAAGAAGAACACCAGTGACACTCGCGAGAGTCCAGCATTAGAGGTTATTCGGACGTTGTTAGAAGAGGGTCCAGGCGAGGTCGCTGTTTTTGATCCCTGTTGTAACCTGATTGTGATGCGTGCAGAGCTTGAAGAGGAGCTCCCGGGATTGACAAGTTGGAAGGTATACGAGGACGTATATGAAGCTTGCACCGGTGCCGATGCACTTCTCATCGCCACCGACTTTGATGAGTTCCGCTCGCAGTCAAAGATCCCCTCTGACTCGCCAACCAAAACTCTCCCTGTTGACCCTCGCCCTTTCACGGCAGTGATACCAACATTAGAGAACCTCGCTGCCCTGTCAACATATCTTACCAGTCAAGACCCTTCAACGACCGACCCGCTTGATCGGTTACTCCCTGAGCCACCATGTGATGTCTCTTGTCCTGATTGTCGTCTCCATTCAGCATCGAGCCAACCTATTTCTGCGGCTGCGTTGTCGGGAGCTCCAAGTAGCAAATCTGCCGGTTCACCGGTTGATTGGTCGCGTATATCACAAGTCGTCAGAAGGCCAGGATGGGTTTTTGATGGAAGAGATATTGTTGACAAAGAAGACCTTGAACCATTAGGCTTCAGAGTTGTGCAGATTGGAAAGCGGTATGTAGGGTAGTTGGGTATTTTGATTAATAGTCATGACTTCGGGGTACAAAAAAGCAATAAAACAAAGTAATTACCTAGAAATTTAACGTACATGGGAAGTCCACAACTCAATAGTGAAAGGGACAGGCAGACCAGCTCGAAAAATGACGACTACCTATGACTCCAATATCCCGGACATTATAATCGATTTTCCCTAGACCTCAATCTACTTATCGTTTGATGTTACTATCGTTCGTTGTTGGAGTGAGTCGAGATACATAGAGAAACTCCGCATTCGTTACATCTTGTTACACGAGGGCTCAACTGTTAAAATTGAAACATCAAGTATGGTGACGAATTAACATGCAAGCACTCACATTCACAACCCTGGTACACGTATGTATTGGTCTATGTTATGTTCTATAGATACTTTCACAGGTGACTACCTTCACATTATTCTTCTGTGCGTTTCACACTTGCAATACTGCCCTTTGTAGTCCGTGGTGTCACTTCTTCTTGATATGGTGATATGGCCCTGCCTCTTAGGCCCAATATATGTCCCCAACTAGGAAACATTGAAATTGTGTTATGTGCCAACCCCAACCAAAATCCTTCCAATAGCCCTGATATGACAACCCATGTCAATTCCCGAGTCCACCTCCTCGTGATTTCGTATCTCAGCCGGTTTTAAATGGCGCCTTTTTCTACTCTCACACAGCCCTGATTATTGAATATCATATCGGGTCACATGGATGACATAATCAATGATTCTGCTTGAATCAATATCAACTACAAGACCTATAATCTCAGTCTGCCACATGCTCCTTCTACAACGAAGAGGTGTCCAACGAACCGGCAAGTGTTTGAAATAGGCAACTGGTTTTGGCGTCCGGGATTTGATACCGGATTAGACAAGAGGAACAACTGGATTGGAAAGGCAACTTCCCCAACAAATGGTAACCACGGAGCATTTATTGACAACGAAACCCAAGCTAGCCACGTGGTGCCGTTTTTATATCATGCCTCCTGAGTTTTTTAGCCTGTTTTGTCAAAGACAAAACGAACTTCAGCTGATTATAGAATAACTCATTGTGATCAATCCACTGGTGTTCATTGTAGTTTGTTCAGGACATGACATAAACAGGCAGATTCTGGAAGAAATATCCACACTAAACCGCCTTCTTATGCAGGTTCCAGAAACATTTGCCGGGTTGAGCACCTACGACCCAACTCTCTTGAGTGAAAGCTCTTCTTATCATGTACTCTCTAATGAACGTTGTCTAGGGGGCAAATCAAGTCGGAGCACCTCCGACATAACACCACAGAATAGACTCGAGATCTGTCTCGAGTCACATAACATATTGATCACCAAGTACGTCACCTTTACCTCGACTTTTTTGCCATCGGGGGACTTCAGGCATGATTAAGCTAGTTCTACATGCCACCAACTCGTTACGGATAAACTGGACCACGCATCGAGTTTGCACCGACGGACGCATCGTGTTTATTTTGCCTGTAGTTCCACGTTTGCATTCTCTTATCAAAATGATGTTGGGTTTCTGCACTTTCACTAGGCATAGCGGTGTGGTGTAATATACATCGGGTGGCCCCAGATATTTACGACACTAGGAAGAGGTCACGAGAATGGCGTAACACTTCTGGCCCGGCATTCTGCGGCCTGGATACATTGTCGATATTTATCAGCCCTAATGCTGCTCACCAAACGTATCACATTCGCCTCAATGTTTGACTATGGACAAGATCCGCCTAGATCTAAATTCAAACTGCTGCGACTGAAAATGCTGAATGTATAAATCAGGCCTCAGGGCCCACACGTAAACCGTGAGAGATACGAACCACGACCACCTCATCACTGAAATCGTTTATTATTGAATAAACCGATTCAAACATGTCGTTGCCAAACGATCTCATCACGATTGGCGTAGGAGACCAGTTCTCCTCATGTGAAGACATTTCTCTACCCCTTGAACTTGAAATTATCACCGACGAAGACACGACACAAGAGGATCAACATCAACAGGATGATACCAGATCTGCCGACCAAGACGAAGGTCATGGTTAAAGCATGCATCTATTCACGCACACATACATCAAGACCACCGCTACGATAACACCATTCTAAGCTATGTGTAACCGTGTCAGTTTAGCGTGCTTACTAGCCACGTCCATGTCATTATAAGGGCTGGTGTCATACTTTTTTTTATAAAGGGGACTGGGGATAAGAGTCCTGACCATTGTATGTATAGCCCGGGTATTTTTTTCTAAGATATATTGCTAACTAACAGTAGCTTTATTCTTTGTCAAGTACTGGAGAACGTGCTAGCGGGCATGCATATGAGTGCAAACTTGTGTGGGTGGATGAAGCACGTACATGCATTTGTATGGACAGCGATTTTATTTGGTACTCGTACGGATGTTTTCCTAGCTGGTGGTGTCCACCGGTATATAGCTACACGTATTCTACCTTCTTTTCTGATGGAGTACCTTTGCAGATGTCTCATTTCTATAGGGAAATTCGCTATTTCTGTGTGGCAACCACAGCTTACCAATATATCCAATCAAACTGGCTGTTAACACACAAAAGTAGATTATCACTGTTGTGGGCTCGAAGATATCGCATCTTTGGGTGTTGTGTTACTAAATTCTAAATCTACATCTAACAGTAGTTTTGGCTGACTCTATGGATTATTGTTGATATGTATAGACACACACATACATGAAAATTCGATAGACACAAAGTCCGACATAAGTAAGTGTTTCAAAACGAATCTATAAACGGAACTAGGTAGACTCGCGTCACTCCCGAAAGATGACTACATGCCCGAGGTTATCATGAGATTGATGGTAGTATAGATATCTATTATACTTCAGGTGATTTCACCTAGCCTTCTGAAGCCCGGAGTCCCTTCATCTAGAAGCTGATTGGCGAGAAATGTGATGTGCGTGTCTTTTCTTATATTCCGTTTGTCAGTGTGTGTGGAGCGTACGCTAAGGCCACCGATAGCAACAAAGGACTTTGTAGATTGGGTTACACACGATATGAGCCGATCCCTATTTCATGGTTACTTCTGATAAACAGCCAGTGTACACACAAACTTCATGCTACACCGCCAAGGGCGCAAGATATCATGGACTGGTTATGACAAAAACATGCTTTCATATATTCATGAAATGAAGATAACAAATAACAAAAACAATCAAAATGACAAAAACCAAGGCAGCACGATTGCTGGGCGTTACTACTTTGTGTGTATTTTACGGCAGTAATCTCATGGTAGACAATGCAGTTCATCAACTATTTTCTGAAAATGGCTATTTTGATCGGTGATGAAGGTTATTATGTGGGTCAATGTTAGGAATGACTTTGGATGGCAATAGCCGAGAATATGTCGAGGATAAACATCATACACGGTATATCTTAGTGCGCTAAGTACGGGGTACTATTCTATCCTACTTGCGTATAAGAGTATGCACATTGTACATATGTACATGTGTACATCAAATAGTATTTCCTTAATTCCGGAGAAACTGAAGATAGTTGTAATGTAGGATAATAGTAACCACATAACTTACATAGCTAGGCGAAAAAAAAACATTTTCGTTGATTCTCAAGCCGCTATCGAGAGACTTCAAGGCACCAACTACATTTCTCGAAAACTAAGATAGCTCGAAACTAAAGACATCTCATCAATGTAGTGTCTAGGTTATAAGGGCATCCGAGGCAATGAGATAGTAGATCTGGAACCCCAAAAAGCTCTCGCCGGTATCCACCCAGTGAGTATTTAAGCTCCATTAGCAACATTAGACGATGAGTAAGAGAGCAGAGCATCATAGAGTGAGATGCCCCACTTAACAAAGACTGGGAGATAGCGGTTGTAAAGCACCATGCTAGCATAGCGCCGACTCGGTCACGATTCAGTACCAAGGGTAGCGTGTCAAACGATATCAGAGGTCTCAGTTCCGCTCACTGTGGGTTGAAGTTAGGGAAGGGCTACCATCTACCGCTCTTGAGGAATGCGAAGAAGCGGCAAGATGCAATCTACAGTATGTGCAGAGGGGGCGAAGAGACAGTCACTCATATACTGCTTGAATGTTCGAGGCTCTGGTCGAAAAAGGAAAAAAGCCGCTCTGGAGATGGGTGTGACAACCTTATCTTTAGAAAGTCTATTCCAGGGGAAATCAGATAAAGTGGCTTTGTTGAACTTTATCAAGGAGACAGGCTTTGGCATGAAGCCGTGAATGAGCGAAGGTGAAGTGTAGTTGGATGAGGAGGTGGACTTGGTGCCGGTGCGGCGTCATACGGGTGGCTTTCAGAAGCTAGGCTTCGCAGAGGTCAGGTATGGCATTTTGAGGAAGGTGAGAGCTTTGTCACTGAGTTAGTAAGGTGCGGTACGAGGCCCCCGGCTGCTAGCCATATTTCATGCCAGGCTTGCTTTCGGATTTGGGTTTGGGGACCCCTCACTTTGGTTAGAAAAAAAAACAGGTCGGCACGCGGAAAGCCACATTTCTGACCGTAAACCCTAGTATTGGCAAATGATTTTCCTATATTTGACACAAACCGGAAGTACAACCTTCTTCCTTAATACCCTCGGAATGGTACCTTTGAGGTTTTGAGATGCCTTTCCCATCGGACTCAAGACAGAATCGCCCCATCTGTCGTTGAGGGGATAAGGAATCCCATTCACAACACATTCTCCTTTTTTTTTTTTTTCGTTTATTCCAAGGCTCGTCGTTGCCATTACACCCTCTGGAGGTCAGCCTCGTTGACAAACCGCGTCCGCCCCCTCATTTAAGCGGCTGTCGATACCTCAAGACAACACAAATCCGCCCAACAACGCGCGGTACTCGGGATACCCTTTTTACAAGCAACTGGCTGGCATGATTTTGGAAGGTTCGAAGTCAGATATACAGTTGTTTTTGGTTGTGTGGTGTCGTCGTTTGCACCGGGGAGAAGGAGGCAGCAGCGACGGTGGTTGGTCCTAGGGCGCCCGTGGGGGGATAGCCGGACGGTGTTTGAGGAGGAGTCAGTTAGGGTTATAAAATTTTTAAAACTACGGGGTCTATATGGCGGGGTTCAACCGTCTCCCGGCCTGCAGATAGAGGAATTAGTCCTGCTAATCAGGTTATAAATGGAACAATCAATCAATCAATCAATCAATCAACCTGCCAAATGCCGCTCAAGGTGCTAGGAAACTTGTAGAGAATCAGGACAAAGACCTACCAAATACATGTGTACCTGTTTATCAAACACGCACACTTTGTCAAAACATGGGGAATCATGGGATTGAAATCACCAAGATCGTTTGCCACGGGTGAGGGCCTAGGTAGCTCGAGGTCTCTCGGCCGTCCATAATAGTTGTAGCAAATCAAGAAGACCCGCGGGGCTTTATTCAAACATGGACATATTTAGTTCATCAACGAAGGGAAATGGGCCATACTATGTTGTGACAAAGGTGGGCAGTAAACCGAGGCGTGAACCCTCGCGAGAGCCGAGTACCAAAGGAAACATAATCATTCTTTTGTGTTCCCGTAAACGGCCCACTCAGTCCAAGTATTGGGTGTTGTGAGCGGTGTTTTAATACATAGCTCCCCACCATGTTATCTGGTAGATCGTCACCCGTTTTAGTTGGCAGTCCCCACGGGACTAAATGGCACAAGGCGGCAGCTCTGAGCGAACGGCACACCAAATGCTGGTAGTACCGAATAACCGTATACAGTCTTTCAGTCCGGTAGTAAACGTACCCCGATCCCCAAGTACGTTATCTGAGTCAGGTACAGGCCGCAATACGGGGCCGCCGTGTACATGGAGTGAGCTAGTGCCAATTGGAGTTGTAACCGAGACTACAAGCCCGGACGCCCTACATCGACAGCTATAGAAAATGCGAATCGCGGAAACCTTTTCTTACTGTGCATTACTGTATTTCTTATGTTGTTAGGTAGACACCTCCATGCATCAAAGCTATGTTTTCTGAAGACTGGCGTACAAAATGAGATCCCAAGATGTCTGTATGAGAAGATGAACTTCAAAATAACCCTGATTTCTGCTTTTGTTACGTTAACTTAAATTATGGCGGGTTAATGGGCATAACGGGAAGGTTTGTGAATGGAATCAATTCGGTCGTCAACATCGCAAGATGCTGTATCCTTTAACGTCGATGCCAATCCCGGAGTGCAGAAGCACAGGATTCGCCCTAGATTGACAACTGTGCTTCCATCTAGCCGTGCCGGTCACGGCATGTCTCCGGGCTGACGGACGATAGAATAATCCCGAGAGATTGATCATACTCAGATGGCCGGTACTTTGGCCAACTCGCCGGAATGCCCATATTCCATGTATAAAAAGTCTACAGTCCAGCTCTGCCTACTTTACCACGACCTGTTTAATAGAAACTATTGGTAGAAACAAGCCAGGGTAGATTCATTCTAGCCGAATAAGTGTCCCCAAAATGTCCCCCACCAGAAGAATCTTCAATGGAGGATGATAGTCCGAAATGATGACGCATCATCTTTGTACACGTTATTCCCCCAGCACGGGCGACGAACAGGCTTGTTCTTCTTCTGGCGTTTGGAATTGGGCTGAGGCCTTCTTCTTTTGGTCATGCGAACTTCTCTGTTGCCTTGAATCGCCCTGCGTTTAGCCAGAGGCTCCGCTGACACCGGACCTTCACTTCGCTTTCGTGCGGTCGCGCCTGTGGGCTTGAAAGAATTCGGACGCCGTATCTGTGCTATTACTTGATTGGAGTCAATCGACCCCGCAATCCCGATGAATTTTTGTGGTTTGCACCTGTCGCTCGAGTGGTCGGACACCTGAAGCCACTTGCAGTTGTCAACACGTTTCCTACGTAGCGCGGGCATCCGAAGGCGCTGAGCTTTTAACCTAGTCAACGTTTGGATGGCTATTGGGCGAACTTTGGCAAGTCTGCGGGACCGGATTAGGTAGGAAAATCTAAGTCCCTTTAGTTTCCAAATACCGACACGTTGAGCATGAACGATATTACCACCACGAACAACTCCTGGCGGGCTAAACGGTTCAACGATGAGTGAATGGATAGATCTGTCGTGTGCGAGGGTTATAGGAACTACCAAACAGGCAGAGGTGATAGGTGGTCTCACAGAATCATGATGTAAAAAGCGGTGCTCACTTGGTTGGATAGGCCTGGCTCTGGCTCGAATAACAAGATCACGATCAGACATATCAGACAACAACCTCGTCGGAAAGCCACTTTGACGAGAAAAGGAAAGTCGTTTGCGTACCGGAGTGAGGGTGTGTAATATTCTACACAGGGGCCAATGATTCCGGAGACTAACCACCCATTCTATCTGTGTATTGCAGTGCGCCCATGACCAAGTGGGGAAGTCACTGCTAGGCTTAACAGTGGAATACCAAGGTTTCCAATTAAGAGCGTAGTGCATGTAACGAGTGGGAATCCCGAAAAGATGCTCGATCCCTCCAGTTGTAAGAAGACCGGCAATTGCGTCAATTCTATCTGTGGGCATGGTGAGTTGACGGCCAGAGAACTCTTCAATTAGATCATAGGCGGTTTTTTCTTGTGCTACTGCACATGCTGGACGACATTCCGGAATATTTGCCATGGATGCATGATGATATGTAACCATGGGGCAATTAATATGCCGGAGTATAGTCGAATCAGTGAGATAGAGTCTACGAGGAGAAAGATATTCCTCTTGCATTGTCCATCCACGACTGAGCTAGTCCGCAATCGCACCATTGAAAAACGGAATTCCTTCGGCGGTTCCCCAACATTGATTACCCGGTTCTTCCAAGCGTCCATCGAAGTCGCGTGTGTAACCAGGTAGTCCAGAATGTATGTCTCGAGTGAGAGCACAAATCATGGTCAAGTAAGAGTTGGCGTAGATATCCCCCATTGCATCAATCTGTTCGGCCTTTTCTTTTTGATTGCCCTGCATTATACAATAGCGATCAATCCAGATGTATGGAATTTCAAGAAGCTGGGCCATGGTCATACAGTCATAGAGCGTTTTGGACATGGTCTTCGGGGACAATGATCCAGGAACAGCAAAAAGGGGCTTGGTTTCCTCAGTGAGCATGTTGTCGTCGCCACTGTCCCATCTATAACTAATCGCAGAATATCTCTCATGTTTGTTTCCGATATCCACGACGCATTTCTGGTTGACGTCAATTAGTCGGAAGCATTGAGGATAATCTGTGTACATCTGTTAGTATAATATTGGCGGCCCGTCAAGAATAGCCTTACCGGCTGCTTGCTGGAGCTTCTCGTCGGGATAGATTTCGAACTGAACCTGTATTTGTCGTTTGAGAAAAACAGGATTACATCTATTTAGTTCGTAATGTGCCAGTGTCGGTTCATTGGCAACGTTGGTGTTTGATAGATGTAATTGACTATCCCCCCTCTTTTCCACCACTTCGTCTCCCACTTGTATCTCGTCCCATCGAAGATTGACCCACAGTGAAATAACATCTGGGTAGTCTGCACTCAACACAGGGCGATCTAATACAGGCGTAATCTGAATTTGGCGAAGTCTTACCTTTCTGTCGGTTGGTATGACAGAAAGTATAGACCGTGCCAACTTAAAGCAGACCAGACAACCGGGCAAAAGCCCGATGTTTCTAAGTCCGTCCCCGTCGGTATTGTCGATGGTACTTGGACATTGATCAAGTCCACTTTCGTCAAATGTTACCGGTGTATTCTGTAACTGTTGAATGTCATCATCTTGCAACGACCACCACCCTGGGCTGTGCATAGTGTAAGTATAGCAGGATCCTCCCCAGTCGTTCTTCGGTACAGCAACCCAACAGTCCTGACAGTCGTTAACAACCATCATAGCCACGAAGAATTCTGCGCAGAATCCACACCAATTCTGATTGATGGCCACCTTGTCGACGACTCGACGCTTGTATTGTGCGCATGACTCTCTTCCTTCGCCTTCAGTCTTGTTGTGAACAACTCCGTCAGGTTTCTATGTTGGTCAGTACCACAGGACTACTATGATTATGTGTTTCCGCAATTTGGCGCGGCAGACATACCTCTTCGGGGCCAACACAGTAGAGGGCGGTCGGGGTGACGAAAGGGCCCGGATTATGTTTTTTCACTCGAAACATTTCACTTGGATTTCAAATGTATGAACGAATAAATGCGTTGTTGATTAGGTAGGTGTGAATGATTCCGTCAACACGCGAATAAAAACTGGCCCAGATCCACGCATCGCAGCCCATAACATAGTTGTACTTTCTAGGCAAAAGGCAAATTCGGGATAAGCGGCTTATCTACATCATCTTGCATAATCATTTCAAATCCCACCAATCATGCCACAATCCGGCATGATAGGTAACTCTAACCGGCACTTTACGTGGGGATACATCAACATATATCTATACATACCACTAAACCAGAACGATGTTTTGCTATAGTTGCTGATCCTGTTCGTTGTGATTGTCGGTATTTGAGCTCCTGTCCAAGCTATGTATGTACATACGCGCCATCTCACACAACTGTGTTTCCTGGCCTCTGCCGGTTTCCTGATCTCCGATCCCGGTGTGCCTCACAACTATCAGCTCCGCCGCGCCGCGCTCACAGACGCCCAAACTGCCGTATCCAACGTATATATGTATTGTATTTTGTTTTGTTGTTCTTTTTATAACCTAATTAGCAGGGCGGGTTCTCTCTTTACAGGAAACCGGTCGAACACAAGCAACGTCCGGCAACCCCCCAGGAGCGGCTCAAGACAAACTCCCAATGTCGAAAGGCAATTGTATAACAGGGGGGTATACATTGCTAGGGTTGCCATATTGGCGTACATTTGTTCTAACCACCCAGTGACATATCTATGAATTGTGTGTAGTTGGCATAATTAGAAGCCCCTCGTTAGGCTTTTGTCTTATTCATTGTGTATTTTTCCAAGTCTTTGTTCCAACCTCTATTTCCTGCCCGCAATCCATACCAAGATTCCTACCCGGG
Source organism: Huntiella omanensis (assembly GCA_000833645.1). Classification (NCBI taxonomy): domain Eukaryota; kingdom Fungi; phylum Ascomycota; class Sordariomycetes; order Microascales; family Ceratocystidaceae; genus Huntiella; species Huntiella omanensis. The sequence goes on from JSUI01006455.1 coordinate 57,348, forward strand.
CGTCGACCGCTAGGGTTACGACGGGTTTCAATTGAGTTGATTACTAAGAACATTTCTCTGTTATTTGACAACCGCACTGCGGGTCTATGTTTGACTGTTGAGTTGGATAGAGGCAAATCTATCACAGCCAAAACCTCAATCCTGATATATGTATCATCTGTTTTCTACATCACCGAGACACCTACATCCAGACTTCAAAACAACAATCGGCTCCCGGGATTGTAGAGGGCGAGGGGGCATTGCATATCACAAAAACTATACTTTAGCTGTTCGACATACACTGAAGGCAGAAACTGAAAACACCAAGCGCATAAAAACCAAAATCTAACGACATTTTATTGGGCTAACAAGTTAAACCAACTGACTCTTTTTTCATAGAGATCTAAATCAACAAAAAACTGCTCATCCCATCAACGACCCAAAAGCAGCTGCAAAGACAGCGGCAATAGTAACAACACGTCCCAGACTAGGTGTAGAGAAGGACCCCCGTGAAGCACCGCTGGTAGCCGCATGTCTCTTGCTATGAGCCTTGGAGAAACGAACAGGCCGATGGACTTGAATATCGGGCGACGATTCGTGGGCGCTTTGAGGATGGTGGGGCACGGTAGCAGGAGATGAATCCTTGGCTCCAGAATCCGGGCGGTGCGATTCGGTCACGTTGGAAGAGGCGCTCCCGACATGGCTAGGGTGATGGGGGATTGTGACCGGAGATGAATCATTAACCACAGGAGTCGGGTGGTGAGGAATGGTGGCTGGCGAAGAATCCTTGGCTCCAGAATCCAGGCGGTGCGATTCGGTCACGTTAGAAGAGGCGCTGCCGGCGTGGCTAGGGTGATGGGGGATCGTGACCGGAGATGAATCATTAACCACAGGAGTCGGGTGGTGAGGAATGGTGGCTGGCGAAGAATCCTTGGCTCCAGAATCCGGGCGGTGCGATTCGGTCACGTTGGAAGAGGCGCTCCCGACGTGGCTAGGGTGATGGGGTATCGTGACCGAAGATGAATCATTAACCACAGGAGTCGGGTGGTGAGGGATAGTGGCCGGCCAAGAGTCGTACTGCTCGCGAGGAACAGATGCATGGCCGGAAATCTTGTTGAACTCCTCCTCAGAAGCCTGGCGCCAGTGTCCATAACCCGTGGTTTCTTCCGAAGTAGCGCGGTCCAGAATAGTACCGGGACCTTGGTATCCACTATCGTAGTGACTGGTCGCGTTGCTACTAGTGGCGTTGTAGTTGGGAACCGGACCGTGGAGAGTCAGGGTGCGAACACCAGGAAAAGCGAAGTTTTCACCACCGGGGAAGTCGACACCACGATCGACAACTTCCATCATAGCATCAACGGAGGTCTGAGAGATAAGAGGGCACTCACTATAATCACAGCCCGCCTTTCCAATGCCAAATCTACCGCCGTTCACGATGTCATTGAACATGGCCTTGGCTTTGGAGGTGACCTGGCAGGTGTCGAGCATCGTCTTCATCGGCATGTAGGAGACAACAGCTTCCATGGTTAATTTACCGTCGCTCAGAGCGGTCATATTGGCATCTTTAGGATAACGAAGCAGGACAGGCTCCTCATTAGCAGCGAAGCCGTAGGAAGCGACCATTTGGGTATCCTCCGCGAGTACCGAGACAGTAGGCGTGCATTTGAGAGAAAAACTGACTGTGACAGGATCCACAGAGCCAGTCAAAATGTTGACAGACTCGTACGTTTTGCCGCACTGGCCCAAGGCGTTGTCGTACTCATCAGAGGTAAAATCAGTGCCGTTGTTATGGTCAGTTTTAGAGATACGACACATGGTATCCCCCAGAGAACGGTGCACCTGGCGGACTGACTCGTAGAAACTCATTGCATCGGGCTGTCCAGTACGCTGGATATCATACAGCAAGATAACTGTATCGTCGGCGCTGGCAAGGCTAGAATTGGCGACGGCGTGGGTGTCATTGTTGACAGCACCAGGGCTGGCAGTATGATACGGAGTCATGCTATCAGAATCGGAACTAACGTTGGCAGAGATAGTCGTTGTGGCAGTGAGCATTGTGGCAGTGGTTGTAGAGGCTACAGCGACAGACGTGCCGGTAGTCGTGTTGAGAACAGGAGGTTGGCTCATAGGCATCACGCCAGAAACAGTCCCGGGAAATGGAACGAAGGGAGGCATTGTGACAGACTGTCAGCGATAACAGTGGGAAATAGGTGATATTTGCCGTGAAAAGGAAGAGACGTGTATTGCGTCGCAAAGTAAAACAGAAGCGAGAAAACTGAAGATTGGGTGATTGAAATGACCAAGGAAACAAGTGAACATAGCGGGGATATAGGGCCGTATTTATAACTTTCGAATCGCAAAAAAAGAATTCCCAACCTAATTTCACTTGTACGCAGATGTCTCACAAAATGGAGAGAGACCGGAAACTTGCCACAAATGAGTTAAAACCTTTTACACTAGTACATAATTCACCACCGTAATCGGAAACGCTTGTCGCAATAGACGTGATCAATACGAAGGTATATCCTACGGGCCAGAACATGTAAACAAGGTCGGACTGCCGCTATCTCAGCGTTCACCCGGAAGGATCTGGAGGTTCGGCATCATAGTATGATAAGCAAATGCCGAATATGATTCTGTCGGGTAGTATATAGGCAACGGATTTGAGTACCGCTAGAAGTGTATAACAAGATATAGCACCATCAGACTTTTTACGAGCTGCTTATGGATCTGGTGACGGCGTCGAGAGGTGTAAGAGCTTATTGTATCGTCGATAATGGGTGTTGATTTTGGTGGCTTCGCGGACAAAACCTGTTCGAGTGGGGTAAAAAGCGAAAAATATATTGGTAGTTCAACTACCAAAAACACACGTGAACCCTTTGGAGCACATTGCCTGGGTATGTCAATCGCTAATAACTTAAGTGGTATCGGCAGCTATCAATTTGCGTTGCGATTGACCCCTCGAAGTGACGTCAATCGCGAAAAGCCTTATCGATAACATGGATCTAGCAATTAAACCCCGGTCTGTCCTTATCGATAAGCAGGCATGTTTGTTTACAGGGTGATGTGCCAGCCCATGAGAGCCTCACAACCGGACATTTGTTGAGGTGGCATCCAATTTCTTTCCGCCGGCAGAACCGCTAAATGAAGTTTGTTTAACGGAGTCCTGGCAACGCCGGTGGGTGACACAGTCTGGTTACCTTACCAGTACATTCCGTGGTATTCATGTTTTCCCAATGCGTCTGCTCGCGAACGAAGTCAACGCTCAGATTGCCAATTGCATCCTCACGGAAGTTGCCATACAAAAATGTTGCTCAACCATACAACTACTGTGCCGGCACTTTACAATGGCATTATATGCAGAACGGCGGAACCAGCATCAACATGACTATATGATCCGGTATATATCACCCGGAAGGTTGAACATTTCACATTGTCATGGACGGTAACCCCAATCCGCAAGGGTTCTATTCATCTGTCGTCCCGGCGTAGCTAAAAGTGGGCCCTGCGCAAGAGTAACGATCGGCACGTTTTCATAAGCAACAGCATACTAGTCTCGTGACGTCTGCACAAATGCTTTTGTTCACATCCGTTGTAAACCTTCTTTTCCATTCGTTCAACCTTTGTTAAAATATGGTAGCGATCTTTTGTTGTTTTCGTTGTTTTGATTGACGCATACATAACTGGTTCTGACTGTTAATACGGCGGCTCTCCAGGCAACGCCGGGCCACGGTGAAGACGGCGTCCCAATATCCTCCGTTGAGTGGTCGATGATTGCGAGTGATGCATGAGCATAGAGGTACTTGCAAGACCAGACAAAGAGCCAGGTGCCAAATTAAAACAGAAAAAACAAAAATAAACACACCGAGAGGGTCTATACACAGCATGACCCGAAGGCACCCCGCGGGGTTGCATGACATTGACCTGTGTAACGCGGAATATCTTTCGGATCACGGCCGTATAATTTAGGATACGGCTTAAGTCATCAACAATTAATCCGATATGGTCTAGGGGCTAGGATATCTCGCTCTCATCTTCCCACGAAGCTGATCCGAGAAGGCCGGGGTTCGATTCCCCGTATCGGAGTTCATTCTGTTTTTTGGCTCTTCCAATGTGGGGCGCTTGCAGTAGTTTTTTCTCTGAGGATACAACTTGACCGTCAAATGTAGTTTCCTTTTTGACGTATTAATCAAAATGATCTCTCAAACGTGGGTATCGCGGCGGCTTTCTTTGTCACGCATCGTTGGAAGTTATGATAAATGTTGGTGCTGCGGAAGGCGCCTCTGCGATTCTTGTTGACTTCACGGCCATCCCTATTTTATATGTTGACATAGGTTAATTATCAATAGCTACGTGAAATTAGAGAAACTCAGGTTTGTGTGAATTTTTCTGGTCCGGATATTGCCTTTCTAGAATATTTCTATCATCACTAACACGCAAAACAGTATAACATCGTTTGAAGGTTCCCAGCCCTTATATATTACGCCAAGTCTCTTAGTCCCCTTCCCCCTTTTTGAAGGTGTTTTGGGTGTCTTCTTACTATTAATCAAAATGCAGCTGTGATGTATAGACTTTCACTGCGGTTGGAGGGGTCATATGGGGAGACCAGGATATGAAAACTTAGTTTTGACGTTAGACAAGGAGACCGGTAGTAGTGATGAAATACACTTCGCTGTTTGAAAAAGCAACGAATTCAGCGGTATATAGGTTGATATCTTGAAAAGTCACACATTTGAAATCTTCCGCCTGATTTCGTACACAGATACGGAACTCTATGACACTGTCACTAATGTCTGTGAATACTGTCAGTGAATTACCATGTCCAAAGGAATGTACACCAACGTTGAACAACGTGAAATCAATTCCACACAGTGTTCGAGTTAACGGGGGTGGAACCCAATTGCCCTCAAGTGGGATTGTTCCAGTGGCAATAATACAAGCCACGAATGCATTGACGGTTGATACTTACACCGCTACCTGTGCATGTACATATGTAAGTAGTTGGCGATGTCATGAGTGATCAGGCCCCAACCGCGTCCAGTGCGGAGTTCACACTGCTTCATACTCCGGAGTCAGGTCTGCATACAAACAAGTGTGCATAAAGATAATTGAATAGAACCACGTAAGGTTACAGTAGACTTCAGCGTAGAACTCAACGGTTCGCGTTGAAGCGAGTAACACAAGCCCAGTGTACTGGTTGAATGTGAAAATGAAGAACAGGATACATCGATGTACCGTGCGCCACACAATACCGAAATGTCTACCTCATCGGTTGGGTGGCTCTTTGTATTTACAAACTCCAGAGCGACTAGGGGCATTCAAGGAACATTAGAGAACATATTCAACCACTTTACGACGTACAATCCGTTCCATCTTTGAAGAAACGGCGACTTATATGCTACACAGTGCGAGTATGTAGGGCAATATCCGGTGACGTTCAACCTATACCTTGACCAGGAGCGGGATAGCTTGATATATGGATACACCTTGATCCGTAGGTATCAGGTACCAAGTCACGAGTCGTCAGGACATTAACTAGTCACTGTATGCTCGTAGACCTATGTGTTACCGACAGTCTGGAACGTCATTTGCACCCTAACTCGCACTGTGGGTTGCGGGCACTGTGCGACTTAGGGTGCGAATATAGTAACCTGCTTTTTCAAACCGGGTTGGACAATGGCTGAGTGGGTTTAGGTTGGGATGCCCATCATGAGTGGATAGCTGCAGTCGCGGAGAATCTTGGAATGAATCACGCTTTTACTCCGCTGTTATAAGCCCGTCTTGAAACCGCTTTGAAAGGAATATGGACATTGTGCCGCACTGTATAGCCAATCTGTCGATTTGAGAGCGCTGTATCGGTTAGTTTCCCTCGAAGACTTCCGCATTGTATTCTCATTTGGGTATATCATAGAGTTGGGGGGAAGCAGAGTGATTGACACTGCCACGACACTTTCAAAACAGACTTGAAGTGAGCCAAAGTTTTCAAGTCACTGTAAATCGTATCCTCAACTGAGAGGGGCATATTCCTTGGGTCCGTCAATGACATAAGTGTAGGCCTTGTAATGGGGAATCTGTGGATATCCCTTTAACTTCTCAGTTCCTATTAACGGCTCGGTCAGAGTAAAATCAGCGACGGGTGTACGACTTTTTCGTACATATCGGACAACAGATGCTCCATTCATAGCCATGGAAGGACACTGACGGAACATAGTGTGCAGCAAGTCAAAGCGAAGCTGCCAAGCTGTAATTCATGTTCCCACAACGTAATCTCCACGGCAACGAGGGTATAAACGTTCGCACAGTGCGCATAGTGAGCGAGATCTGTAGATGCGCTTTTGAAATAGAAACATAATAATGGACAACAAACAACGCCCCGGGAGGATGATCTCTCCGCAATGTCGACAATAGATTCACGATTCACCAGAGCCAAAGTTGAGCGCTGTAGGCGGTGTCAAATGCACGCCGATGTACTGTGTCTGGACACTGTGCCAACGACTATTCGCACAGTGACGCCAACTTACAGTGCGAATTTAGGGTGCGAGCAATTGTCATCAGGTTCCTCAGAATCACGCCCTATGTTCTATTAACAATAAATTGCCAGTTTTCTGGGTGTTAATAAGACTCCCATCGTCGTAGTATCCATCAATGCTGGTGGGGTCCTGTTTGGCTCATCACTCCATGTGCAATCCCAATCTGCAGTCAGGGATCACGGTGCGTCGCACTGTACGACAAGCCGAACCAACGTAAACTTGGGGATTCTCTCCTAGTGGCCATGGCAGCGCAGTTATGATGGCCTCCGAGCATTCCCATCGATCTCTATCATTGTGGTTGATCCGAGAAGGTCGGGGTTTGATTCCCCGTAACGGAGATTCTTTTTGGTTGCATAGGACGTGTCAGTCACTTTTTTGTGGACAGTGTGGACAGTATGGATGCGCTCGATACTGTTGAGATGCGGCCACGATAGCATGCGAACATATCATCCACAAACCCCTTGTTGTTGCACTCCGCCATCAAAAAGAGCGGTGGGTTTTGCCTGTATCGCCAGGTTAGCTTACTCGTGGTAACGACGTGTTTGTACCTCATGCGGAGTGGTATTAATGCCCCAACCTAAAAGCCAGTATAGAGGGCTTCGAGAAGTTTCATTTCCATGTCACCACTCTACTCAACTCGTAGATGAATTGTCTTTTGTTTTGGTGATTTTGCGATCGTCGATGGAATCGCGCGAACTGCGATTGTATCTGTTCAATATGACGGGTGGTAACAATGCGCTTATTGTTTGACAGATATTACAGCATGAAGGTTCAACCACATCCCGCTGCCTTACACCAAACTTACTTTTGGCCACTGTACCATAAATGTATATGCCTTGACTATTCATGGAATTACGATGTACCGTAAAAAGAGGCGTCACCCCTATCTCGGGTCAAATGCAGTCTCCCACTAGAGTGGCGTACGGACGGGTTTATACATCATCGTCCCGGGACCCAAACCTCGCTCCATGCTCTTGTTATCGTCCTTCCCGTTCCATCAAGTCGAGGCTACCTGCAGTGGCAACAAGCCGTGTAACGCAATAGTTGTCTGTGGCAGATTGACCTTTTCTATCTCGAACTTTAGAATGCGGCCTACATTTGGATTATAACAAGTGATATTTTGATGATTTCATACTAGCGTAGCGAGATGTGTAATCAGCTTGAAACGCATGTCTGCACAATAAGTTCAATGTAAGTCTATTTCCGGTGAAGCTTTAAGCTCCGGAGACTTCCAATGTGGGATGTCATTGGGTATGGCTCCGCTGTCAAGGCTCAAAATCTTATGGTAGTACTGGTGCTTGAACACGGACATGACATCGAATATTAGAGTGTAGAGAAGAGCGGACGAGGGAACGAGGAGTAAACTACGCCACTAGGATATTCAGCTCCCGATGAAAACAACAGCTGGACAACATCTCTTCACATAACCCACAAGGCTTTGCAAACAATGCCCTGGTTAAAAGCCATCTCAGTCACACTCCGTGTCTATATCCTTAGTTGCATGGTATGGTTCACTGATCCCGTTCGATCAGTTCAGCTTACAACTGGCCACTCTCCATGTGTCACAAGTTTCGGATGTTCCAGGTTAATGAACGCTATGTGGGCAGCCTAAAAACATCAAGCCGCAATAAATTGTGTTCTGTACTGCCAAAATGACGTCAAGATCGACCATTGGACGAAGAATTGGAGATTCCAAATATTGCCTCTTTATTAGAACATATGTCATCACGCCATCGACGTTAACACATTATTAGCCATGAAAGGGATCATGACCGGCGGAGGAGATCAACCCTCCATGCTATTTATCCGACGCGGGCCCGGTCTCGGTGCTCGGTTGGTTTCCGGTAGTTGGCACACTGCCTTTAGGTCTCTGGCGAACGTTTGTAGAATTGAGCTCCTTGTTCGTGACTCCACTATGTCAAGGGAAAGGTATGTATTAGCTTAGCGTCAGGTAGATGAGAAATAGACATAGCGTACTTGTCATTTGGGTTGACGGGGTCCAACATAATGTCTTGCTTGATCGGTCTTGAGTAACTTGGCCTTTTGAATCGGATTGTACTGAATAAGAAGAAATCTAACTAGAATATTTTGATGATGAGCTGTTCTATCACCGACGGTCAGATGGCTAAGGGACATCTGCTTCCTTTATACAATTTTTGATGTGTCTTAGGTCACGTAACTCGGGCTTTTCAACCAGTCAGCAACACGACGCTACAATGCCTATATCACATGTCTGGCAGACATCACCGCGGTCTATTGTAGAGACCCCCGTATTTAAGCTTGGTTCTGGTAGGTATGCCCGGTTAATGTTTCTCAAACAAGTTTCCCCGATGGGCATGCGTTAAGTTGAAGATGTCATTGGACGACTATGAATGAGAACTGAAGTTAATTCCCTACACGCCCTTGCCGTAATCTGTAGTCCTTGGGGTAGAATGTTCGACAAACTCCAAAATCTTGGGAAAGCTTTATCTCTGTTGGTCATTTTATTATCTGTCAACGGCCAAAATGCAGCCACTTACTCAGATCAGTGACCCGAATTAATGCGACACAGTATGAAATTCACGTGTGACAATATCTGAGGTCTATGGTTTCCTTCGCGCTTTTTGTCCCTCCCGTTTAGGAGACTTTTACCGAACACCTCAAATGCTATCATTATAGGGAAACTTGAAGTTAGTCCTGCAGCTCCCTTTTCTGTTCGATACAAAATAGGTCACCCCTATTGATCTATGCTAAAGCAAATACCCGAGCACGGCAAGTTGTATCTGATCCTAACCCTCGTGTCTCGTGCAACCCATCGCAATATCATGTGCCTTCCCGTGTAGGGTTATCGTAGGCGCTACGACTTTGCTGTTTCGATCCAAACGTCTTATACTTTTGGCCCAGTTACCAGTTCTGGGCCGGTCGAGACCGTAATCACATGTCAAAGTAACGAGAGATCCGTCAAATACACCGGAATACTCATTACCGTGCCTGTTGTTCTTCTTGCTCTTGGACAATGAGGCTCCCTGCCAACCACGGGAGCGTACATACATTTGTGCTTGACCTGCGTCTACTAAGACACTGCCCCTACCGTTTCAGGTGGTTGCGCACCATGGGAATGAATGAAGTATCGCTTGTCACACAGAACAAATGGTAGAGATAACATTCCAGGCATGTTATATCTAGCTTTCGGAGAGACCTGCCACTTCACAACCGGTCAATCAGTCTTCTTGTCTTGTACAATGTTGTTTGCAAATAAGACCAAACCCGTCATAGTTTTCGCTGGTTAGACCAAGTCTCTGTGTCGCGAAATGTAGGTTTGAATTGTTCGTCCGATGTGTCAATGGGTTGTAACCTGATAGTTCATTTCTACACCCCATGTTTCACCATTATCATGGGATAGTGATTGTTGTTGCGCATCCATCATTATCCGTCCAAAAGTCTTCTTGCCGCCGTGTGAGTTGACGTAGTTTTGCGTTAGTTATTCTCAATCATTGGAATGGGGTTGATGCGTGATGTGGATAGTTTTACGTTTGGTTATGATACATAGAAATAGGTATCGTCAGCAGCTTCAAGAATCTTTTTTGAATCTTTTCGAATCTGCTTTGGGAACATTCTCGCGCGTGCAGGGCCAAGCAGTTTTGGGGCTCTAGAAACTGTCGTCCGGACAGCATATCCATCTCACCGACCCCTCAATTGAACTGTATGCTTCCGGTTGGCGTGTGGGATAAGGGGTGTTTATATTCATACTCTGTTCCGTTTATAAATTACCCTAGAGGATTATGCTGTTCAGACGACTGCGGTAACACGAAAGAGCCGTGACCATCTCCTCNATGCGTGATGTGGATAGTTTTACGTTTGGTTATGATACATAGAAACAGGTATCGTCAGCAGCTTCAAGAATCATTTTTGAACTTTTTGAATCTGCTTTGGAAACATTCTCGCGCGTGCAGGGCCAAGCAGTTTTGGGGCTCTAGAAACTGTCCCCCGGACAGCATATCCATCTCACCGACCGCTCAATTGAACTGTATGCTTCCGATTGGTGTGTGGGGTAAGGGGTGTTTATATTCATACTCTGTTCCGTTTATAAATTACCCTAGAGGATTATGCTGTTCAGACGACTGCGGTAACACGAAAGAGCCGTGACCATCTCCTCCGTGTTGAGAACATGCACACCCATATTACTATCTCCACGCCCACAGTTAGGCAAATTCTAGGCGATAAATATATCAGTGCGTGTATGGCTGCGGCGTCTTGNAATTACCCTAGAGGATTATGCTGTTCAGACGACTGCGGTAACACGAAAGAGCCGTGACCATCTCCTCGGTGTTGAGAACACACACACCCATATTACTATCTCCACGCCCACAGTTAGGCAAATTCTAGGCGATAAATATATCAGTGCGTGTATGGCTGCGGCGTCTTGCCTCATGATTTATACACATGACACTTGGAGGGTGTGACACGGGTTGCGTGGAGCCATGCTCGCGTCACATTACTTCATGCATGCAACCGTTCTGCGATTCAGTATGTGCAACCAAGGGTCACCACCTCACAGCCTACTTTTGTTTTTGTCCATACTTATCATCATAGTGACTTCTGGTCATGGAAAATCATCCCGGATTACTCAATACCTAAGTTCAAAGATACGAACCGCCCAAGTGGTCTGAAGAGAAACCATCCTGCAATAACGATGTATGGACATAGGCATTCGAATCCCAGTGCTATAACCGGACCACAACGTAAAACAAGTTGTCCAGACGAGAAGCTTGATTTAACAGTTTTTAGAGCACCGCACTGTGGTTACACTAGTATTCAGAGAGTCCATGCACGGGGCCTAATTTGTGAGTGGGCAACCCTCCCGCGAATGTCCTCGGACGACGGGACACCGGGATCCTAGGAAGGTAGAGGAAAGAACTGCCATTATTTTCCCAATGCGGCCGTTCCCTGCCAAAGTATGGGGGGCATGCAAATACCACTGCGCCAAAAAGATAGATCCTTTGGTCTTTGTTATCGATTGTAGTGATATTAGTGATCATAAGGTTATTGCATCTGTTCCGCGGACACCCTAACCCTAGCATAGACCGCCAGACAGAGTATAATTTGACACTTCACAACACTTTGTTCCTTTTTTCTTTGCTTATTCCAAGACTTGTCGTTGCCATTACACTCCCTTGAGGTCAGCCTCGTTGACAAGCTGCGCCCGCCCCCTCATTGAGCGACTGTCGATACCTCAAGGCAACACAAATCAGCCCAACAACGCGCGATGCTCGGGATACCCTTTTTTACAAGCAACTGGCTGGCATGATCTTGGCAAGCTCGCAGTCAGATATACAGTTGTTTTCTCTTTAGTTACGATTTTCTTTTGTATTTTTGTTTTCACGGGCAGCTGGAGCGAGCGTAGCCCTAAAGCAGCCTGCGGGAAATGCTAGCTGCGCGAGGGAAAGCGTTTGCAGGAGTAAAAGAGGGGGTCAACCCGGCTGATTGCCGGTGTGAAAGGTCAGCCCAGGAGCATTAGATAGCACAGTAGATATTCGTCATCATCAACTTACGTTCTGCTACTTTTTCACTGGTAATTCCGTCAACCCCCAACTACAAAGATTCCTATATATATGTAGTTGCATACTTAAACCTAGAACTCACTTAGACGGCTGGGGTAGATATCAACCGTAAGCTGCTTGAAACAAATACATATGTACGATAAACAGATAAACAAAGCTAAGGTCAAGAGGTGACAGCGTATATCCTTCTTGGCCGGTGAAATCGTCAAGCGCAAGCCAGAAACATGCGGTGTAACGGACGTGAGACTATACATTTGCCGTAGTACGCGCGAAGCCTCACCACATGCCAATTACAGGTTTCTCCCCTACACTACCATTAGACTTTCAGGGCTGACATGGAACCAGTTGTTTGGATAATCCCGGCTAGCGGGATCCCACGTGAGATGTGTTTCTGACCCACCCCCCCCCTGGGCAATGTGGTAGACTAGGGGACATCAACATATCACTAGGCTGAAAAGAGGAAGAATCTTTGGGCATTGGCACAGATGCATATTCTCCTAAAATCTTTGTACAACGTCAAGAGAGTTCGGGGAGGCTTTCAGTGCTCGTGGTGATGTCCGGGTCAACGACAGGTTAGGTTGCATAGCATATGTATTGCTAAACAAGACCCCGTAACGCACCACACGGAAAGTTCCGTTCTCGCGGGTCTCTAGCGATAACACCTTTAGTCTGCTTATTGATTTTAATACCATTCTGAAGGCCGTTATTCGATTTGTCATCACAAATTCAGTTACATGTCGCATTCCCCCTCTTGTCCAGTCCTCAAATGTCACCGACAACCAGACAGGGAATGTGGACGCAGCTGTTGTACCTCTCGCATAGCCACAGACTTATCTTGTGGGTTACAATCGACCGTCAAATTTCATTTCCAATTGTTCGTAGTTCAACATCGTTCACGGCATCGCGGCGAGGGGATACTCCGGTGTTGGTTGCACGCTTCAGCCTCAAAGATAAGCCGTCCCGGTGCTCATTGGAGTGGGTGTTTCTTCAGCCGGAGACCCAGTATCCGTGGGAATTGTACACAGGATTTCGTTCCTGCGTTACTTGCCAATGTAAATCCGATCTATTGAAATCTCGCGGGTGAAAAAGTCCGTTGATATGCGGGAGCCCACTTTCGGTACCGAGGTCTTAAGCCGCGGCATTTCATGAAAAGCCGACATGCAGATACCGGTTGCTAGTTTAAATGAATCCCTATTTGGGTTTCGTCCATGTAACTCTTTATCTGCGGTGTGCCACATTATATGTCTACAAGCTTCTGATCTTGGTGATACTGGTACCTCGAGGCCGGCACCATGGTGCGGGTGTTCAAAACAAACTGCCATTGTCCTATCAGTCGTGATGGATAAGGCAAAACCTTTCACTTACCCCTTCGCAGCAATGTAGCCTTTTTATCGCAATGCTTCTAAGGCCACCCTTTTCAAGTCCCGAAATTTGGATCGATTGAATGTGGCACTGGGCTCCATTCACTCGTCATTCCCTAGACGGTCTCGCTTCTCAATTCCAAGTTGGTCTTTCCACCGAAAATGCTTTTGGAAATACACGCCGCTTTTCGAGTTTTGTCTTTTATTTGCCTGTTTGTTTCGTATTTTCTCGTCACATATTTTGCCACAGTAACCCATTGAACATAAACAACAAGTAGTATGTGAATAGACTTTTTGGGGACGGCTTCCTGTAAAAACCACAAGTACCTTCTAGTGATGTGGCTATATTGTGGTGAAACGGAAACTGAATCCCGACTAACCATTCAACTGGTGAACGTTAAATAATGAGCCTATTTATCAACTGCAGTATCAAACCGGTATGCCCTTGTTGAAGCAAGGCACTGCAAACTGCCTTTTCATCGGGCGCACCACGTACTATCTGGGGATATTCTTCATTGACTGGTCTGCAGCTTCACTGCGCCCAGCAACCCAGTAAACTGGGACGTAACATTGTTTGTTATGCAGCTCGACGTCACAGAAAATGGAGAGATCACTCTGGCTGCAGAAAAACAAAACTGGGACCATACAGATACATTCACACTGCATGCTTGATTTGTTCCGGTTTGCCACATGCGTATTCACCGGTTCAATTTCATTCGACGTTTGTGCCTACTTGTTCTGCAACACAGAATCCTGTTTGCGCAACACATGAGCAGTTGTACTCCGTGGCAGTAGGCTAGGCTCTCACAAGCCCCCAATCTCAATGATTAGCCCATCACTTCTCGCGGATATCCGGGCAGCCACTCGGAGGCACGCTGTAAGCGGTTACCGATAGACTGAGACGTCACACTAGACGTTTCTAAACATTTGGGCATATGCCACAACTCAAGAGCACCATATGTACATGAGAACTATACATATTTCAAAGTGAAAACTTCAGAGTCGGAGCTGACAACTGATACTTTTTGCCTGATAAATAGTTTGTTCCTGACTACCTCCTCTACGCGGTGACTTCGCGGCTACCGCGGCTCTAATCAGTAAGATTACTCCGGTTCATATATTCGGGATGGTTACCACTGTGACCTTCCGTATCAGCCTTAACAAAACTTTCATTGTACTATTTGAAACTCCCCTTGATAACGTCCACCTTGTTCAAGGCTCGAGAAGGTCTCTGTACTACTCGCAACGCTGGTACTCTCAACGCAGGTCCTATCTCTGTCTTCCCGACCCATGCGATAAGCCACGCGGGTGGCCCTGCATGCAACGGTACACAGAAAACCTCCATTCTTCAAGAATTCACAACACGAAGTTTTTGAACCGAGCCGCAGACCTAATTCGCCTCAAGATATGATGTTATTCACAAATGCACACATGTCGTGGGCTGTTTGCTCACTGTGCGACATTACCCAGCATCCAGAGATCGGCTACATACCTACATCAAGCCACTGATACTGCGCTCACTAGGCTTCGGATATCATGTCTCGTTACGTTCTTGCGTCATTCGCGTTTGGTAAGTACTTCCGAGTCAAGTGGAACCCAGTATACTTCTGAATCCTCCTTCTGGGATCAAAGTCCAGGCCCACGAACATGCACGACTTCTTGTTGTAGTTTTCAGAAACGCTTTCTGGGTCGTAGGCTGCATGTTTTTACTACATTAACGTCAATGATGTAACTAAGTTGTGATCTGCGACGACTATGAGCACGGGCATTTCTGTGCACGGACACACTGCTTAGTGTAACATCATAACCCCCAAACCTAACCCTACCAAAATAAATTTTTCACGATGGATTGTCGACATTGGAAACCTGGCAGAGAGTAAAGACGTCATGATCTAGCTAGTGGGAGAGTGTCCACGGAACAGAAATATGATCAAACAAAACCGCAGGAACTCCCTCCAAGTACAAAAACATATCATTCCACCTAATGCCCCTCTCTACCCCCCAAAACCCATGTAAAGTGCCCACGGTGATCCCCCAGAGCCCCCGGAGGTATCCCCGGCCCGGCCCGGCCAACCGGACCCAAAATCCACGGTCATCATCGCCGATTAGACCGTTGTTTTCAACAAACACCCGCTACTCGCCCGGTTAGCTCAATCGGTAGAGCGTGAGACTCTTAATCTCAAGGTTGCGGGTTCGACCCCCGCATTGGGCTCAAATCCTAATGCTCCAGTTCAACTGGAAACCAGTCGGTGTTCTTTTTTGTTGATTTTTGGTTTGTAGGGCTTGGATAGGGAGGTGAGGTGCTTTTGTCTTTTTTGTGTGTGATGAGGGATGGTGGGGAGTAGATGTTTGGTAGATGATGGTAGGCAGCTCGAGTAGATGCAATGGCACATCTCCTCTTGGTCCGAGATGTATTGAGAGTACGGGAAAGGAAATCGGAGATGTGCCATTCCATCTACTCGAGCTGCCTACCGTCATTTACCAAACATCTGTTGCCTGGTCGTGCACAAGTGAACGGTAAAAACTTGTATGTATAAAAGCATGACGAGAAACGATGACGACTCCTACAGTCAGATATCCAGTATAAAGATCACATTAAAGTCTACAATATCTCCACCTCCACATTACTCCCTCTCATCCATCTCATCATCCTCCAAAGCGTGACTCTCCGCATCATTATCCTCCTCCTCCGGCTCCCCCGCGTCCTCCGCGACCCTGCAACCCACCCCCCCAGCCCCCTG
>JSUI01006456.1:0-29268 GCA_000833645.1 Huntiella omanensis
CTGTTGCAGTCTCCGTTATTGTTTCTGTCTCCGTTTCCATAGGTGTACTCTCGACCGCCTTCTCCTCGTCACCCTCCTTAACAACCCCACTAGACCGTCTTCTTTCACCTTTCACCTTTCCGCCACCACCTCTGAAACTAATCCGTCTAACTAATCCCATCGCCGTCGCTGGCCTTCCTTCTATTTCCGGTCTACTCCCCGTATTCACCCCCTTCTTAGCTACTGTCTTGACACCCGGTGACCCAGGGGTTTCCCTTTCAGCAAGGACTCTCCGGACAATGGCGGTGAATAGGGCTTCAACATTGGTATTATTTGCTGCTGAAACCTCGAAGAACGGGGTTGATGGGGCGATTGTCGACGCAGCTTGATGTCCCGTTGACAAGGGGATTCTTCGGAACGGAGATGTCTGTGTCTGTGTCTGGGAAGAACCTTGGAGTAAAGATAGATTGGGTGAAGTCGGTGGGGAATGTTGATCCATGTGGAGCCACGAGTCAATCAGGCTGTGAACTGGTCCATTCGCTGTCTTAGGGGGTGCTCCAAATGAGCCCCGGAGAGGCGAACTCGGAACTGTCCCGGACAAACTTGTTGCTGCACGGCAAGGTTTAGGCCGGTCACTTATCACGGGGACAGTCCGAGCTGATAACATGGATAGTGGCTTATCAGGCAAGTCACATTTCGTTCCTGCCAGTGCTACCAACGGGGCTCGCTGGTTACCCTTGAACCATTGCCTTTTGGCAAGCATGCCTTTTAATTCGGAAGCTAAACTCAAGGCATGTGGGAGACTTGTTGGTTCAGAGATGTCGTATAAGAGTAATACCGCATGAATAGGAGCTTTAGGGTCGGTCAAAACTCGGACCCTTGTGGCGCGGTCAGAGAGAGCGGGGTAATTTATTGTTTCTACCGTGTAAGACGGACCGGTATTGGGAGAAGGAAGATTTGCTGTTGACGGGTTGGTCACGGATGGTGATAAAGTTGATGGTGGTTCTGTCTGGGAAGTGGAAAAGATTGAAGGGGTTGTAGGCGACAACGGAGGCAAGTCGAGGGTGAAATCGAGACGAGAAAGAAGACTTGTGAAATCCCATGTTGCGGAGGTGTCGATTGGAGGGAGAGTAGGCAGATCTCTTGTGCGTGTTCTTGTTGGTGAGGGAGGTTTTGTAGGAGTTAATGTTGGTGATAATGGAGATGGAGTATTGGATTGGATTGGATTAGGTGAAGTTGGTCGAATAGTGGTGGTTTCCGGGACGTCTAATGTTAAAATTCTTCGGCTGGATACCGTGAGGGTTGGATCGTATGGTGGTGGATATCTACCCGTGGTAAACTATACAAAGTTAGTAAAGACGTCTCTCAAAAACGTCATAATGAAAAAAACATACCCGCGATTCCAATGAGTCCTTCCCGACTTTCGGCCCACCAAGAATCAAAATCCTCACAACATTAGTGGTATCCACAACGCCGGAACTCGCCGCTTCACTCGGAAATGTAGGAAACTCATCCATCATGTGTACATACATACATGCATTCTCAACGCCCAAAAAGCAAGACCAAAAGAAACCGGCAGTCACCCTTCTTATACCCTTGGAACAGGCCGTTTAATCCAATGTGCGTCCTTTCATTCAAGCTTCGCCTATGTTTGTGGTTGGTGTATTTGTGGCTTTTCTGCTGACGGATGTTGGCTGAAGTGGCAGATTGGCTAAAGAGAAAGAAAGAGTGTACATACATACTTGGAAGTCTCAAGGGGGATTGTTTTTGATGCATGGGTTGGAATTACGGTGATTCAGAGGGTCTTGGGGATATCTAATAGAAACATGGTGACTTTCTTGGAGACAATATTTCGATTTCGGGGGGTTTTTGGGGCTGTGAGATTGGTTTATTTGAGGGTATTGATGTGCTAAAACAAACTACTGTGGGTATCCGCTAGTTTCCCGGTATTGAAATCCTTTAACGAGTACGCTACATATTTCATCTTCTTGTTCGATTCTTACTTCTTCTTCTTCCCTTTCTGCTCTTTGAAAAAGCACATCTCCCGCCGCCACAACTTCTGAAACCGTACACACCACCTTTTCAACAGCGCCATTTCGGTGGTTGGTCATCAATTCCACGCCATAATTCTCTTAGCTATGCAAAGCTACCACCCATGAATGCAGGTACCACACGGTCCGTATCGGGAGGTTGGGGTCATCCCACCTTTCTCTGTGTTACACGAGTTATGTTGGCTTCAATGAGTATATTGAGAGAATTGTGGATATGTATTGTATATTGAGAGATATATGACGAACAAGAAGTAAAACAGGAATAAACGTGGGCATCAAGCAAAAAGACCATCCAGACAAAGGAAATTGAAGAGGTTGTTTGGAGAAGACTATTAGGGCGTCTCTATCTTGCGGAGAATGTAGACAATGGTTGAACCAAGCATCAAGACAATTTCGTAGAGGGCTTTTAGTTGAGTGTAGACTTCTATCATGTTTGTTGCAATGACGCTCTTTCGTGCCACTTTGAAGAGGCATGAGAGTAAGTACGCGACACAAGTGTTGTTTGTCATTTTATATTGGTAGTGGTGGTGGTTGTTTCGTATTCAGTTGTAAATGAATATGTAGTGACGAAATCATGTATATAGACTGAAGTCAAAATTGTATAACTGGATAAGAACAAGATGACTTCCTGCTTTCTCGAAAATAGCTACTCGCTCACTATTATACTTCAGCTACCTCGCCTATACCTGACATACAAAGCATGATCGTCCCCGTGGTATACTATCAGCCTAATGTGTTCTTCACTTGCCCGACAATGACATCATGAATGCTTCTCATCTAATTGGTCATCTTCCGCCCTTCGACTTGCCCGTTTGGGAAATTCTCTACGGCGCAATTCCATTCGACATGTGAAATCATCGCTTCCGTCACCTTGACTCACGGTAACCTAATACCGAGGTCATCTAGGTATGATGTACAAACAGCAGGTGATATTTTGTCTTCCCTTCAGCCGTACTTGAGTTCCGAGGATGTTTCGGCCGTTATGTAGCAGGGTTAGGGTATCAGTGATGATATATATCGTGACTGGAATGTCGACGAGTGTAGATCGTGAGATATGATGGGTCTTTTTGTGGGTTTAGATACTTTACTTGTCACTTGGGATGGTGGCGTGAATGGCAGGGAGCGGGTATATCGATTGTGTGTTGTGACGAAAAAAAAGACATGATGGGAAACGGGAAACGGGAGGCGGATGGACCTGACGAATCCGGATGGAAGAAACATGGAACAAAACGAAACTTTGTTCAGATGACGCCATACATGGGAACTTTATGGTGGTGTTTTATTAATTGTGTCGTGGAGATGGGAAATCTTGACTTGTAGATTGTCACTTTTCGCAGTAACTTGTATATATATTGTGATTCTTCTTATAGTGATTAGTCTTGGGACATTAACATACACATAAAAACAATGTCTTCATTCATTTTGTCCCCATTGATTCCCCAGAAGTCGATACTATAGGGTTACTTGTGCAATAGGGTTATATCCGATAGTGTGTGCATCTACAGAATAAGCGGCTGTGCAAACAATCGGAGTTAAAGAGGAGTACAGAAGTTTGATTTTCGGATCGACTTGGTTGCAGAGCATTCCGAGTAAGGAAGTCGGAAGATTTGAAGGTATGGGTGAGGCGAAAAAGACTGAGAAAGTTTGTTTTTGGTCATCATGACGGAAGATGTAGGATTTGTAGATGTTGAATCAGGATTGATTAGGATATTATGTTCCACGAATAGAACCAGAACTATACTAGTAGAAGTTGTGATTTAACAGGATATGACGACGCTTTTGGCCTTGCTTTTAGTCGACAACTACTACTGTCAAGACATCTGTCTTGTGCTGTCATTAGTTGGGGGATTAGTTGGCTAGAGAAATTCATCCTTGAGTGAATCAGAAACATGACAGAGCCTCACCTAAAAGGGAAAAATGACTACATACATGTGGGACGATAACCTTGGGTAGTATTTGAAAATCTGTGATTGAGGAACTTGGGCGGGGATATGACATATGTCATGTATTGTCATGTGTCTAGACATACAAGATTGATTTTGTGTTGGTTTATAAGTCGAATATGAAAACCAACTGTGTCTACATCTTCACTACAGACAGACTTCTATCCTCATTCTGCCTTAAGAAACTTTGTAAGCATAATGTCCCAGTTGATCCTGATCAGCTAGTCGACCATGTATCCTGTCCTCCCAATCTTACCATATCCCGATGCGCAAACATTCATCCAGCAAGTCAAGTCGTATTGCATATCATCCACAACTACCCAGATGTCTAAACCCCAGTCCGACCATAGAAACCCCTCTTCCATCCCGCACAGTCACCCGCACTATACACCGCGATTTCGGTACGCACGGCATCTATCCCGAGCCTAGTTCCGTCCCTTTGGGATGACATTTCTCATTTTCCTAACGTACACCGCTTACGCCAACAAGAAAAGCCACGGGCCAAATTCCCAAGAGGCCACCAGAATTGAATCCGCCTCGTGATCCATGCCTGCCCACATTGAATTTCCCCATTTTCCAGCTTTCTTGACTGCGTGTGGGCCTGGCGTTGTAGGATCCGCTTAATTGGCTTTTTTTCTACTGGCGATTTAGCTTAGGACGAGGGATAAAGTGGGTTTGGTTCGTCGTTTTATGGTTTCGCACGAGGTGCTTTATGTTGTTTCGTTTCTTCACTTTACCTGTTTCTTTTCTACTTTGGTTCGTTTGTCTTGGTTCATGGGACTTGTCGCGTGCTTTACTGTCCATTGAGCTTGTCTTATTTGGGTTCTTTCTTTACTTTGCCGCCGTGCTTGCATATTTGGCTTTTACTTGCGTTTTTTGGCTTTTGCCGGTTTCCGACGGGTTACGTTTATTGAGATCCATTACCCGACATCTATATCCAAATCGGCATTGACTTTCTCTAGTCTCGATTTCCCCACGCAATTATCTATTCATAAAGATAAACCCACATTCTTAAACATCCTACAGTAAACCCGAATCTCGCATTCTTCGGATGCACTCAGTGAGATATATAGAACCTCTGTACTCACCCACGCAAGCGCATACCCACCATACATAACCGCCTCCACGCAGTTTAACAATCCACACAATATATGCACACCATTTTTTACGACAAAAACCCTACATCGGCCGACTACAAGACCTCGCATCTTTACAATCCCTCTATACAAAACTACATTCCCATACTCGACACATCATTCTATCCATGTACATACATACATTGTACAAACTTTGTCCGTTTCTCTTCTACGCCTCTACGGAAATCATTCCCCAATTGCAACTACTTCTCAGCCTGCACTTACCATAGTATATAACACTACCTTCCGCCCTTCGCCCGTCCGTTTGTCCGTCATCGCCTTACTATACTTTGGTCTGCGTATTTTGCCCCAGACTGTTGGCTCCCATTTCTATTTTTGGCCCTTTCCCAAATCGTGAAAAAAAAAAAGCACCACAGTCGCTTCTTTCTTTTTTGACAATAGCCAGACGAAAACAAAGCAATTACAATCGGCAACATCTAAAAAAAATACTTTACCCTGGCTTCATTCGCAATTGTTCGCATCATTTATCACGACTCCTTAGTCCGCAAAGTCCGCCAAGTCCGTCATATCAAAATCAGTCTGTCCACCAAAGCCCAGTCTTAGCCAAGGTCTCAGCCAGCCCCCAAAAAGTAAACAACTCTTTCGCCCGTTACTATACCGTCGCCCCGACCACCAAAGTGCAGGTGCCTCTTCCAGTACAACAACGACCCCTCGTCATTTACGTCTACACTTCGCCATTTTTGGCGCTTGCCATATCCTCTCTTGACTGCCACGACTTTTTGCGCTTGCACACCCGGTCAACCTTGATTTCCCTCCTCGTCTTTGTCGCTTGCTTCTTTGCGGCCGACGTGCTTACTTCTTTTGTTGATTTATTTTGATTTTTGTTGGCTATATCATTGCTTTGGCTTGTTCTATTGCTTGTTGTCATTTGTCTCTTCATATATACCCCTCCGACCTACACTCTTTGCTGGCAGAGAGGTTGTCGCACTCTGTTACATATCCTTCGTTCCGAATACCCATATATTCTCCGACTTATTACTCGACACTCTTCGCAATACCAGTACCACAATAACTTCTACTTTCGTCTTCGATGCTCGTCGACGACCTCAGCCAATATGCGGCTGACGCTGCCGTCTTGGCAGTCCGTTCCGGTGTTTCTACTGGCAGCAGTAACCGTCCGGCCTATTTCAAGGCCATTGGTATCAGTTTAGCCGTTGCCTCCGGAGTCTTTATTGGAGTCTCTTTTGTCATGAAAAAGTACGGCCTGCTCAAGGCCAATGAAAAGTACAATGAGGTAGCTGGTGAGGGATATGGTTATCTCAAGAATTGGTATTGGTGGGGTGGCATGACGCTCATGATTGTTGGGGAGATCTGCAATTTTGTTGCATATGCCTTCACCGATGCAATTCTCGTGACTCCGCTAGGGGCATTGGCTGTTGTTATTTCCACTGCCTTGTCCGCTATATTTCTGAAAGAGCGCCTAAGTCTCGTAGGCAAGGTTGCCTGCTTTTTGTGTATTGTGGGATCTGTCGTCATTGTTATGAATGCACCCGAGAGTTCATCCGTTTCCACTATTCAGGAAATGCAGCACTACGTCATCTCAGCGGGGTTCCTCAGTTACGCCGGTGTTATTATTGTTGGCGCTATTGGAACTGCCCTCTTCGCTGGCCCAAGATGGGGGCGTAAGAACATGCTCGTTTATATCAGCATTTGCAGTTGGATTGGCGGTCTAAGTGTTGTGGCCATTCAAGGCCTTGGCGCTGCCGTTGTGGCCCAGGTTCAGGGTACACCACAATTCAACCAATGGTTTTTGTATGTCCTTCTGGTGTTCGTGATATCAACTCTGGTCACCGAGATTGTTTACCTAAACGTAAGTTTCCCTTTTGCTCTTAATTATTCCACATTATTAACACCCTTATAGAAAGCCCTGAACTTGTTCAATGCCGCCCTTGTCACGCCTACGTACTACGTCTACTTTACCACCACCACCATCATCAGCTCTGCGGTGTTATTCCAGGGTATGCATGGAACCGCCACCCAAATGGTCACCATGGTCAACGGCTTCCTTACTATTTGTTCGGGTGTCGTTCTCCTTCAATTGTCCAAGTCTTCCAAGGATGTTCCCGATACTGCCGTGTTCAACGGAGACTTGGACCAAATCCAGACCATTGCTGAGCAAGAGCAGCCCGAAACCGAGCCCAAGGCCGATGCTATTCGTGGTACTGCCGCCATTGTCCGGAGTTTCTCCATGACTCGTCAAAAGCGCGAAGCTGAGGAATTCGAACGCCTTCGCCAGGAGAAAATGGCCGAGCGTTTGAACCCCCTTGGCGAGAATGACGCCGAGTACGAATGGGATGGCTTAAGACGCCGGAGGACACTGATGAGCCGGTCTAGCGTTAGCAGCCGCGGCACTTCAGTTGGCCCCTCGGCCTATAGTATCCCGCCGGGATCCTCCGCCTCCAATGCCCCCTCAGCCCCATATCTGGTTCCCGCTGTACGCTCCAACAGCCATGCTACTGGCACCCACCATCAGACACTCCACCCCCCTCTCGGCATGTCTCGCTTCCCTACCGAAGATGAACTGCGTGAAGAGGAAGAGCTTGAACGGAGAAGAGCCGCTAGTCCCGGTCTTCTTAGTAGCATTGCTGGCACGATTCGCATTAAGAAGCGTAGCATTGTGCCTCCTACGGTGCCTGAAATCCCCACGTCTTCCAACCCAGTTCCCCTAACTGAAATGTCTCGGCATCCAAACGACCAGGGCGCCTATTATGCGCAGACTCCCGGTTACGATATCGAAGACCAGCGCACGGAATACCGTGGTGCCTCGGGTGCTTATAGTTTTTCCGGCTTTAGTGACGCCGCCCCGACGCCTCCACCTCACCTGGCTAAGAAGCAGTTTTCCTTCCAGAATTTGTTCCGCCGGTCACGCCGTGACAGCCAAAACAACAGTGCGCACCCGCCCGTTTCGCCCATTGACGCCGTACTCAAGGAAGAACGTCAACACGCTAAGCGTGATTCAAACCACAGTGGGCGTATGACTCTTGGTTTGCGCAAGATTAACTCTGGAGAGGATACAGAGGAGGAGCGTCTAGGCTTGGTGAAGCCCGATGGACCAGACTCGTCTGTTTCTGGCCGCGATGAGGATGACGACTTCTATGACGAGAAGATAGCCTCAAGCAGCGCCAAGGCACGCTACAGCCGTGCTTTGAACGAGTCGCCCGAAAGACAAAGTGGCTCTAGTTCCTCATCTGACCAAGATGTGTCGCCGCCTCCGGCTAGATCCCGTATAGGCGGCCCTTATGATGTGGAGCGTCTATACACAACACCACGCGAAGATGTCCCACCACCAGTACCCGAGCATAAGAGCCGGAGAAGCCCAGTGAGACATTCCCGCGGAACAGGCTCGACCGGATCTGTCTTTGGCGCTAGTGTCGCCAGACCGCCGACGAGCCATAGACCAGCTACGGCGAATGTTGTGGAGTTACAGCAGCAGGGACGGAGCCCGAGTCGGAATAGAGTTCCCGGCTCAAGAAGTCATTCTAAGAGCGAGAGTCATGGGACGGGAAATAGAGGGGCCCGTGGCTATTAATTGCTGGACCCTGCTGTCATGATTTAATGAGTTTGTTGATTTTTTGGGGGATTTTGCTTTTTTTTGTTGCTATAGAGTTATGATGGGGTCGGAAATGCCCTTTTTTGTATTTATGAAATGTACATATGTAACACGAATTGTTTGATGTTTCAATGTCTTGTTCTTTATTCTGTGTTACCGAAGTTATGTTTTCCTGTCTTTCACGTCTGAGTTGCTTACAAGACAGCCTTGTCAAAGTCCAAGTCAAGGACATACTTGACGCTGGCTTCACCATCGTGGATCTCCTTGAAGACTCTCTTGATATCCGAGATACCCACAACCTTGACATTAGGTTTGACCAGTCCCTTCTCCACAAAATCAACAGCCTCCACCATATCCTCACGATTCCCAAGCATAGATCCAACAATGCGTACACCGCTTTGTAAAAGCCAAGCAGGTGAAAAGTCAAATGTGCAAGACATATCATCGATCCCCACACACACAATGGTGCCCAGTAACCCAACGATACCAACGGTTTGTTTGAACGCAGCAGGAGACCCCGCAAGCATAACAGCCGCATCGAATTTCTTACCACCAGTAACCTCGGCAACACGACCAGCCATATCAGACTCGGTTTTGAAATCAATGAAAGCAGTAGCACCTGAGGCAAGAACGAGAGATTCCTTGGCAGAACCAGTGTCGATGACGGAGACCTTGAGACCCATTGCAGTGGCATACTGCACGCCAAGTTGGCCTAGGTTTCCACCACCACCGACAAGAACGACATGGCCGCCTTTGGCAACAGACGCTTGCTTGAGAGCCCGGTAGACGGTGACACCGGCACAGAGAATGGGCGAGAGGAGCTCAGGCGTTACCTGCGACGGAGTCGGAAGCCGGTTCACGTAGGAGGCCGGAACAACTAGGTATTCAGAGAGATAACCAGAGTGGAGACCGCCGTAAATTGCATATTGCGATTCAGGACATAGAGGCTCAGCGGCAGAACAAACGTGGCAGTCGAGACAACTGGCGCGGAGAAAGCCTAGACCGATGATTGTGCCGGGGGGTAGAGGGGTGGTTACGTCGGTGGATGAGGCGATTACAGTGGCGATGGCTTCGTGGCCGAGGATGCAGGAGGTGGGACCGAGTTTGCCTTCGGCGAGACTTACGTCGGTGTGGCAGATGCCGCAGGTTAGGGGCTTGACGAGGAGGGTATTGGGGGGGAGGGGGGAGGGGATGGGATCGTGGGTTAGGGTGAAGGTGTATTCGGGACCCGGCTGAGATGTGTTAGTTTGAGGAGGAGGAAGAGAGGGGTGGTGGGGGGACTTACGTTTTGGAGGGTGATGGTGCGGGAGACGGTGGGGAGGGGAGTTGTGGTGGACATTTTGGATGGTGTTGTTGGTGAGTGAGTGAGTGAGATAGTTGGGTAGATGGACTTTTCATGACTGCCTCTTTATACACGAATTATCTACTCTTATCACACCTCCCCACTCTGTATCCATAAGTAGACACTTACCTCGTTAGCTATGTGCCGTGATGGTGGAATGTGGTGGGACAAAGAAGGTCAAAGAAGCTTGCCACGAGTCACAGAGTGTGATAGTTGGTGACGGTGTTGCGTTTGGGGGTACAGTGCTATTGTTGTGGGATTCTTTATTTCACAGTTCCGTGATCGCGTTTATGAATGAAATCTTTGATTTGAGGAGATAGTCCGGTGGTGTCTTTACAACTTGGGAACGGGTGAGCTTTGGCGATAATCTGCTTAGATGTGTATGTACGTAGATGCGTTATTTGCCTGTCATGATCCGACTACTTAACTCCAACAAAACCATTGTCTATTCTCAACTACCAATTCAACACATTTATACTCCCGTAACAGGAAACAGAGCCGAACCGCATTCACCGTTCAATCCCGAGGTCTACAGCCCGCCTAAACGAGTAAAACCAACCATGCGAACTACTAACCAACAGATCATCCAGTCGGCACGCAAATCGGAGTATCGGGCGTTATTGGCCGGCCGTGGTGATGCGTCTACGCTTGTTGGATGGGGCGTTCACATCTCATCAATGGCGATGAATAGATGAATGAATGTAGGGATCTATGAATGAGAGCGTTTTGTCGGTTGTCGGGGTGGTTTCTTTGTTTGGGATGCATGGGTGTTTGGGGGAGTTGGCGATTAATAATTTTGAATGCGTGACTGATGTGACTATCTAGGAGTTATACTAGTGATAACTTCATAAGGGGGATTCTCTGGGCTGGATAGTCGCACTACCTTACCAAAACCCTCTGACGTAAGCATCGCCCGTCAGCTGTCCAAAAACCTCCCCAAGCAAAAGAATGGAATTATTCAACATTCCAGACTATAGCCGATAATTCCACCCTCGATAAAGCAACAAATACTTGGGACCAAGAAAACAAGAGAGAAATTCATATATAGGCATCCATTACAACGTATCGCGGGGTCAATATGATGATTGTAACGTGTCACGATACTACTTTGACGTTTGATCTTCAATCGCCGACTGGATTCTAAGCTCAGTTGGATAATCACCTTTGGAGACGATATGCGAAGACTACATGGGGTATATTCATCAGATGGTTGGGGGCTGGAAAGGTTAGGCTACACAAGTATTGACTAAACGAATGGTTGGGGGAAACCTTTAGACGTAAATCTGGAATGACACATTGGAGTCACGTGACCTTAGTGCATATGTGCATGAGTATTATGTTCTTCATGTCACATTGGACATGTTGCATGGGAGAAATACAACGCTGGCTACGCCCAACTTAGTGTGGATTACTATGCATGTAGATGGTTTGATCAACATCAGAAAGTTGTATGTATAATACTAAGGAACTCATAACCCATCCTATATCATGAGTCGCGCGCAGTGCAATTTGTAAGCCCTGTCTAGTGGGCACTCACTCTCCCGGTTGCACTCTGCTGGGCTATATCAAAAGGACATATCCTATGTGTATCCTCATAGGACAAGCACAAATAACAAGTCCCAAGGATCCAGCTCTTTTTGGCGCAGCAGTGCTAACACACCAATACAATATATGGCCTAACTCGGATGCTGGCTATCCATATCGACATTTGAAAACACCGTAAACTCTCCGGGGTGGTGTGGCCGTTTTTCGTTACTCGGCTGCGTGTGAAGGCTGGCGTTTAGTGGTGGGCTCATGATGTGGGCTCATGATGGTATACAACTAGTGAAACTACGGGCAGTAAATACGTGTACATTTTCCCTCGTGCTCATATCACGAGGCATTCTTAAAATGATCATATTGTTAGATATTGTGTCAGTGTCCTCTTAGTTATGACATACACACTACAAAGTCTGTCAAAGTACATACCTCGTGGTGATTTTATGAGCAGTCGTTGGTTGTGCTACATCACACGAGGCACCTGCATACACATGTATGCATATATCTATATACATCTATGCATCATTAAGTTTGTTCTGGCGAACTGGGAGATATCAGAATACCACTGTGCCAAAGAAATGTGTAAGCTTTGGACCTTTTTTTTTTTGAGCTATTACTCTTTGGACTGGTTATTCGTGCGGGTTCTAACCAAGATGTCAAATTGTACCCTGTCTCAAGGTCACTGTTAGGGTCAGGGTCTCTTCAAGGCAGATGTTATAACCTTATGATCACTGATATCACTGCAACCAAAAACAAAAACCAAAGGATCCATCTTTTTGGCGCAGTGATACTCGCATATCCCCCATAACTGAGCACGAGACTACATCGAACGAACCAGCGGATACTCCTGGACAGCGAGAAGCGATGCAGCCAGTAACGTCCCACTAGACAGGGCAAAGGCTGACACCTAAGCAAACCGACAGTCGGCTGTGATGCAACCTTGACGTGCACATCAGTTTCTTGGCGTAATCCTGTTTTACAATCCATATACCTATTCTCTACGCTGGGCCACTTAGCCCACTGTCAGACTTACATACAGCGCCAGCTTTAAGCTGCCACTCGCTTGGCGAATTTCTGCAAAGTTTCTAGACATGTAACAAACGGGCGCTCTGATGTCGTATCGATGGATTTCTCCTCGCAGTAATCGGGCGTAAATGCTGACTGATTCGGGAGGACCCATGTTTGTTCTTGACAGCCTCATGTAATCTTTTGTAGGTCACAAGTGGGGCAAAAGCCCCGGAGACTATCTCGTGTAAGCAGGCGAGCTTTGCCTTGTAGTATTCTTGGCTATGGTATTAATCATGGCCGTTGAGGTCGCGGCCTATGTGGCTGTACTATGCATTCGTGAAATTATCAGTGAGAAAGGATCTGACGTGGTGTCCTGATGGGAGCTTATATATACCCACATCCCGATCATGCGACGTGTCGGGTGGTCCTGTTGGCTTGTCTTATTAGCTTACATGTTAAGAGACGAATTCATGGGTTGACTTATCGTGAGCTTCGCAAACTTCAAAGCGTGAGTTCTAGCTTTCACTTGGCATTATTGCCAGTTTCACTAGGTATTGTTACTAACCATTCCTTAGACCCCACTACCTCATTGTGTTCAGAACTGCAAAGATATTCACAATGCCTCTATTGCCGTCTGACTTCACGTGGAGTAATTGGTCAATGTCCTGGCCTGGTCAGAAGTTGTGGTACTCAACCCAGCTATACAACTCCATGTACACGTTTGATGATGACAGGCCATGTATCATATTGGTGTCCTTAGAACACGTAGCTCCGGAGTCAGATACTCAGGGTCCGACTTCATCAATGGAAATGCTTGCTGCAAAGAGGGCTAGGAAAAGAGGCCGGGCTTCAATGCTGAGACCCTACGGAAACCTAACAGATATTGCAATGTTGTTTACCGAACCTGAAGGCCCCACGGATGAGGAGAAGGGCAATGACTTCGAGGAGGATCTTGTTTGGAAGGGAATTTTAGATGAACTACACAAAAGATGGGGATCACCCGGTTCGGCAAGGTCACCTACCAGCCACTTTTGTGTTTTAGACATCGCTTTGAGATGGAGTACGCACGACTGCCTCGCTGGTCTTACTTTCAAGCTAGAGAGAATACTCAGGCGATACCTCAACACCTTTGGAACGGTTCAGCCTATATGTATGTTTGGCCATGGTATCGCAGGGTTAGCCGTTTCTCACCTTGTGGCGGAAAAAGAATCGGTTGCCATTTGGTCTAATTTCATGAAGAACCTACAAGCCGTCGTATTCTTTGGTACCCCCTACGAAGGCTCACAACTGTTAGGTCAGGAGTCGTATAAAGACCACGCCCAGAAACTGTTGCGTCTACGCTACCCTCTTCCGATTTCCGTGATACGAGAATTTGAGAGATATCAAGAGGTCGAATATCACCCATGGCGGTTACCCTCGAGTAACAGTTTTTGCACGATGTGGTTTCATTCAAAGGGCGCCAATTCGGGTCCTCTACTTAACAAATCAGCCAGCGCATGGGAAATGAAATCAATCGGTGAATCCTGGTATTCACTCTTCCCAGAGGGGGAGACGGAGAAGCGTCGCCAACTGATTGTTGCGCACATGGCTAGCACAGGTTTGGTGTTTCCTCTCTTAAACGACATCCCCGGTACCAGCTTTGTTTTCAACATGCGATGTGACCTATCTCGATGTACCGATCCCCAATCCATCGGCCCGACACGATTACAGCAGCTTGCTCGGCAGCTACGGGGTCTGGCGCGGAAGTACTTGAACGAACGTGGTCGACTTAAACTACAGTCTCCCAAGGCCCCACTCGAAAGTGGCCCATTGATCCGTTGGAGTGTTCTTGAACAGCCAAAGTTTGCGGCATACGCTGCGCGTAATTTGGAGAGTGTGGAAGATTTGAGTTTTATTTCAGGGTGTTATCGTCGTACCTTTATTGAGGAGTATTACACAACATTTGAAGACGACGTGTTAATAGAGGCGTCATCGAACCTGAGAGATGTTCAAGCAGCTGGAGTTGTAGTATGGGTTCATGTTCCGATTATCGACATTGAAATACTCGAGGTAAGTTATTGCTGGAAATCAGTCCCCCAAACAAAACTTTGTTAACACCCGTTTAGTCATTATTGCCCATGTTTCACGAACAATCGCCAGAGACCGGAAGCTCGCTTGATTCTTCAGACTCCTCAGACTCGCAGTCGTTGACGTCCCGCTTAAGTTGTAGACTTGATTCGCGATTACAACGGCCTAGCAGCGGGGAGTTGAAGCCGCTAGTCTTAAACACCGGGTTATGGGGAAAGATGAAAGAAAGTGCGGCGAAAGATGGCGAGACTGAGAAATCTTCTTTTCCGAAAGATCCTGATGACCTGGAGTCAATTGACAGGGGAGCTGTACTAAGTGACATAGAAGAGATCCACGATGATGATTCATCGGAATGCGCAGATGATGATAAGAGGTCTGTATCCAGCTTTGTTAGGGACTGGGTTGACGATCCTCCCAGCAAACCTGAACCGCAAGGTGGCCTTGGTATTGTGAAAGAGAAATGCGATCAACCAGAGCTTCAACGCCCGGAGCAAGATGATCCATCCCCTTATATTTCACAAAAAGACAATACCCCATCGGGAAGGCTCGCGGATATTATACGTCGCCAGCTTTATCGTTCCTCCCCGGGCCGTGAGAAAGAGCGGCCACCATTGCCACCGGAAGCCGATACCCGTGCGACCGCCCAGAGACCTCCACCAACAGCACCAGGCCTGGCTCCAATCTCTGGAGAGCCAGATGATAGCAAAGCACCTCCAGTGGCAACCCCAGATGGCACTGTTACGGTATCAACTACCAGTGGTTACTTTCCGTCACTAGGTGAAAACGTCCGTCCAGCAGTAGCAGACGTGAATGGTGATCACCCCGTTGCACGCACGTCCAACAACTCTGTGCCAGCAGTTGAACTCGACAGTCTTCTTTCCACACCCATACCCGCCAATTCTTCTCCAAACCATCCGGGTGCTAAAAACAGAAAAGCCACTCGGCCAACTTTCAAAACGGAACTAACCGAGCAGGATCAGTCATCCAGTAAATCCTCAAACCATGAATCGCTAGAAAATGTCAACAACCTTTCAAATGAAGACCTTGGCCAAGATACGATTGGACGGGTGTTGTCGGGTATGGCGCGGGATCGTGCGCGTAGCCGATATCAAGATCGTCCAAGTGCCGGTCTTGATCCAATTCTTATCGACTTCGTCATGCCATTTTTGAACTACGATACTTATTACAACATTCTTAAGCATAGCATTGTCAAAATTCACAGGTATCACCCCCACGGTAAATTTCACAGATTAGTCAAATCCATCTTATCGGACGGATCAGTCGAGAGAATTGCTATTGCAACCAGGGAAAAGGTGGTTCATCGTCAAACTTTACATCAACAGGCACACACGGATCGTTCGGGCTTTTACTTGTCGCAAGACCAACTTGTGTTTCACCCGTGGGGATCCTCGCAATATCCAGTTCCGGAGAAGAAAATCGAAAATATCATCCCCGGGTTAAGCCCCAAGATGGTCATTGACGTATGCGAGCACTTCAGAATACCCGAGAAAGCCAAGGACGGTCGTGTCTTGATGGTTGATCACCTATGTATATGGGCTACGCCGAGTAAGTATTTCGCCGTCTAAATCCTATTCTATGAAGACATGCTAACCGACCGGCGGCACAGACGGAATTGTCACCGCGACTACCGAACCAGGGAGACTTGAGTGGCTGTCAGATAGTCACAAGTTCAAGTTTTCGGCAACAAACGAGTCTAGTGCTGGATTCCGAGACTCGTATCAACCGTTGTTTGACAGTCACAAGAGTTACAGGCCTGAGCCAAACGGAGGTCACAAGTTCATACAGCTTCTGATCAAGCATGCTACAAGTATGGCATTTGGTTCTTCCGATCCAGCGTTCAACATCGCAGTGATGTTCCAAGAGGCAATCGATCAATGTGTAGGTACCCAAATCTCCCCTCTCCTTGTTGCATGGACTAACCTCGTTTAAAGTGCGACGACATCTATAGCCAGAGGGAAAAAGAAAAGCTGCGCGATTTACTAGATCGCAACAGCGCGGTTTCCAAGGTCTTGCGTCGGATTGATACTATTTTGGAAGAGCTCAGGAGCGTTCTCGCGTTACTGGTCACTCAGATTGATATATTGAAACAGCTCAGTTCGCTCGACAAGATGTCGGAAATTGACTCAGTCATCAAAGACTTGCAGGCCCAGACAATAACTCTTCGAGCGATGGAAGATTTCTGTCTCACGGTTGTAGCCGACAGAAAGAAACTCACCGATAACGCGAAGCAGGACCTCGAGCTGGTGAAGCACATGTACGACCAAGACAAGGACCGGAACAACAAAATCCAAGGCAAACAGCTGTTTGTCCTGACTATTGTCACGGTAGTCTTCACGCCTATATCATTCTGTGCGTCAATATTCGGAATGAACGTTAGTGACTGGGGCGAGGGCGGAACTTCCGCCAGAACCGTGGGAACTTCTCTCGGAGTTGTTGGTGGTGCCATGATACTTCTCATTATTCTGGTGATTTGGTTCATTGGAGATAAAGGGCCTCTCATGCATCGGAAGCAAAGTCACGCTAGACGCAGACGGACACGGAATTAATCACTGGGGGGAGTATTGTGGGCTCTCATTTTGGAGGTCGCCAGTGTGGCCTACTTTGGGTGGACAATTGTTCCTTGTTGCGGGTTTTGCCGTGTTGTCATTGATTGTGTCACATTGCACAAAGGGAGTTTTCCATAATTCTGGTTAGTGTTAGAATCTACTATAGCTTAGCTTAGCAGGTTGGTCTATATCAACGAGCGCCTGTACATACATCCTTCATGTTAATCATTTATCAACGACAATGGCTAACCTGTCAACATTTGACACCTGCGAATTATATTTTAACTTCCTTGGATGCTCGAGATATCTTGGTAAAAAACGACCCATTTGGTATTGGTGAATTTGGCCCTTTGAGATAGTGCACTACATTTTCTTTGATCATCCTCGTTACTGATTGTGCTCTATCACAGAGACGTCTCCGCATTTACATCCGCATGCTAAGCAAAAAAGAAATCAAAAGACGATTGCTTAAGTGCCCTCACTCGGAGTCGAACCGAGGACCTTGTCATTACGAGTGACACGCGCTACCACTGCGCTATAAGGGCTAGTACTGCGGAATCCTTCTAACAGGCATTATATATCAAGAATGCACCGATTCGGCCGGGACCGCTTGTCGGTCTTCTTCGACAAAAAACCACCGGGAACTACTCCGTCATCTTGCTATTTCACGAAGCTTTCACCGCAGTTAGTACAATAAGTTTATCACAAAATCAAACAAATCACATGAATATGGTCTACTAGTAAACAAAAGGCACGGGACAAATGCGTATTGCAAGTCGTGAATTCATTATAAAATTACCCATGCTATAATAATACCATGTCTCATCCTTCAACCCTCTTACTGCATGTTAGGCATCGTATCATTGCGACGAATGAACTTGCTAATGCGAGAATCCGTGTGACTCGAAGGGTCCCACTTAGCCTTGGCAGCCTTCTCAACCTGTCTCTTCTCAAGATCATCATCAGCCATCTCAGTGAACGGGCCCTCCTTCTTGCTGTTGAAAGGCCACAGACCACGTCTGTAACGGGCAGAGATAGCAAGCGTAAGGCCACCAAGGACGACCAGACTACCAACCGAGGCAGCGACGGGGACAGCGACCTGAGTGGACTTGGGTTGACGGTTTGAATCGGAAGAAACGGTGGGGTAGGCGGTGGATTCGGTGGAAGCGCTGGTAGCGGTGGCGGTGGCAGTCATGGAGGCATCCTTAGCCTTTCCTTCGGGGAGACCGGTAGAGACGGTGAGAGCGGAGGTTACGGTAGAAGAGCCCTCAATGATGGTGGTGAAGATGGTTTCACTCAAACTGGTAGATGAGAGAAGGTCGGTGACGCTGGTGGAGGCGGACTCGGGCGCCTCAGTGGTGGAAGGGGCGGGAGTGGCGGAAGAGGTAGAAGAGGCCGAGGTAGAAGTTGACTCCACAAAGGAAGTGGTAGAAACAGCGGAAGTAGTAGAAGTGGCGGAAGTAGTACTGGAGTCAGCCGAGGTAGACTTGGGAGCAGCCGACGTGGTGGATGAGGCAGCGGAGCTAGTAGAGGTAGCCGGAGGAGGAGCAGGCTTGTCCTCTGGGCCCTTTTCGGGACCCTTCTCCGGGCCCTTCTCTGGACCCTTCTCGGCCTTGTTCTCGATGTCACCGGGGGTGATTTTGTTCAAAGGCTTATCTGTTGATGGGGTAGGGGTGGGAGTGGCGGAAGTAGAAGTGGCGGACTTAGAGGTGGCGGAGGAAGAAGTAGCGGAGGAAGAAGTGGCGGACGTAGAAGTGGAAGTAGTCTTGGCGGAAGTCGATGACGTCGTAGAAGAAGCCGAAGTAGCCTTAGGCGGGGGAGGAGTGTTGGTAGGCTTGGAAGAGGTAGAAGTGGAGGAAGACGAAGAAGAAGTGGAAGCGGGTTTGGCGGCAGCCAGGGCAATGTTGCCCGTAGTGAGTCTGCGGATGACGGCCATTGTGAATACAGCTAACTTGATCTTAGATTTAGGGTGGGAAAGGTAAGATTGGCGATTGAGATAACGGGTGGGTAATGCAAAAGGTATGGGTAAAAGAAAAATAAATGAATAAAAGTTGTGATGAAGAAAAGAAACGAAAGTTAGGACCAGCCCAATAGAAAGAAACGAAGGAGTATGCAAAGAAGGAACGACGTAAAGTCAAGTTGTGAATTACGAAATTGATATGAAGAAGGGATAGAAGAGAGAATCGAAAAGGAAACGAATGAGACCGGCTCGGGGTGTATTTGAACTCCACACAACTGACAAAACAAGCTAAAAATAAAGTGCAAAAGAAAGAAAAAGGATAAAAAGGAAAACGTTCCAAGCCAGACTTAGTAGAAGGCGAGGCATGTGCCTCTTTTAACACCGCTTAGCCAAGACTCAGTCTCCCTTAAGCTTCAGTCTGTGCTTCCCCATCCTCATGGCACGTCCTCAAGGCACGTCCTCATCAACACTCGCACCCATGAACCTCGCCACTCGAGTCCCTCATACACGGAGGGAGATCTTCGTCTCTAGAGCCAGTCAAGTCTGCCAAGATAGAGTTGGGATGCAACGCTACCAGGTGTAGTGTTTGAAGCGTCCCGCAGTTCTGTGATCACGGAGGGGGCGTGATACCCTTACAGAGGAAAGATTGGCAAATTCGATACTTGGATAGTCTGGTAAAACGGATCGTCGGATGGATAGAGACTGTTGTGAGGCAGACAAACAGGGACATCGGACGTATGAGCACAAGAAGCTTCCCCGTTCCAAGCACTCGCTTGGTATCGAGATAGGACGATAGTCAATATCCGAGAAACAATATCAAGATCTTAAATACTTTGCTTGAAATACTAACAAAAAATATCTGGTGTAGAATGAACAGAACAGCCCTAAAAGAAGACGTCAGGAAGAGCCATGCCGTTTCAGTAAGTTCCTATCCTTAATGACTACTCTATAGGAAGGGATCTGCATCCTGCTTGACTTACACATGTGCATATGACATACAGGTTTGCTGCATTAACCTCCAGTCAAAGAATGACGTTACTTACAGTAAGAGATGCGTACACACTTTACAGCTGCCTGTACTCTGTACACCTAAATTTCTTCTCTTCGCGGTTTATACCGCAACACTTATTCTCCGTATATTACCATCCCGTGCCAGTTGCCTAATAGCTTACTAGTGCCATCTCTTAATCTCTCAACGTAAACATCAGACGCACCCGGACTTCCAAAATCCCACTTAACGAACTTCCAATACCACATCCGGCGACATATTCTGGTACCAACCTTACCTCACATCACGACCTCATACGCCGGATGTTTTTCTTCTCCATACCATTTCTCCCTCACCTCTTCACAGATTGCTGGCTCTGACAAAAATCGGCGTTTCATACCCCGGTTAAGTGACATATTGGGTGTGCTCGGTCGTTGAAGTATCCTGGGTAGTCGCTTTCCCATGGGGATGTGACGTCGCCTCGGTTTGATCGCCAGCTTGGACCACACTGTATGCCTCGTGTGAACATGGCTTTATTCTCATATATCGAGATGGATGTGACGGCATCTTGAGTAGTTTGACAAGAACTTTGCCAAATCTGCCCGTGTAAGTCTAAGGGTTAGTACCCAAATGGCGAAGCATAGGCGGAATTTAAACTTGTGGATTAGTGCTTGATGTTCAGGATTGACATGTCGGAGGGACGCACCTCTATTATGCGTAGACACCTCATAGCTTCTAAGTGGCATTGTCAAAACATTAACCCACTTCTAGCGAACACATTCCCAATGAACCAAAAAGTAACCAAATATGTCCCCACAAGGCATACATCTGTTTTCAAGCACAGCCTATGCATAGAAACGGCCAACACCGCCTAGTTCCCTCCCAAGAAACGCATAACAAGACCAAAATCTAGAAAAAAGAAAGAATCAAAATACCCAAATAAACCCGGGCGTACCAAACTATGTCCCACAGCCCGACGCTAACTACGGCGAATGTTCGCTTGGGTCAACTACTCCGCGATCTAGCCTAGCGAAAGAATCAGAAATCCAAGATTAGATTAGGCTGCGCGAGATCAAGGCGAGAGAATATTCGACGATCGGTCGATGCCACCATGGGGACTAGTTTCGTCTTAGACACCACGATTTTATGACTCGGGCGTTGCCGTGTTCGGCCTTATAAGTCTCGGGAATTCAATATCACGCCTGTCAAAAACGTTGTTAAGAGACATGTTTGAGAGAATAGGGATGAATGATGCATGTAGGCGCTTTACCAAAAATTATAGTGACATGAAAAAAGGAACGATTTATTCCTGCTAGTAGTGGTGATAGTTAAAATCGTAGGTGAAATCATGGATCCTCAACGTACGGTCATCCATAGGGTTAACAACCCTCGACCAACAGCATACCGACAAAAAGAAATGTTGACAAGAACGAGATTCGAACTCGCGCGGATTGCTCCACTGCGAAGCTTCTTGAAGAAACCTGAACACAGCGCCTTAGACCGCTCGGCCATCTTGCCATTGGTTGTTGAGAGAAGAACGGCTATTTGGCACTATGTGCTCCGCGATCGGCGCCGTGCTGGCATCGTCAACCAAAAGCCGGACTTCCCTGTGCGTTAATATCACGTGATGGTAGAGCCCCGACCGCGGCTGCACATATAAAGACACAGCCCGCTATGTTTTCGGCGAAGTCATTGTCGGATATTTGTCAATGTCGCGGGTAAGGAAGCGGGCCGAGCGAAAGGCCCTGCAGAAGGATGGCTGCAAGCGGGAATATCATAGCCACCCATGGTTGACATCTCTGACCACAACTCATAGTCGTGTAGATGCAGCTCTTGTCATACGATATTGGTAGATTTTTTGGATATTTTCCATGTGCCTGAATATCCAATCCTCTTTGCACGCCCCCATATTCAGTTTTACGCACCACGGACAGATGTAGCGCGCCATTTCGTTTGGTTACACTAGACATTTTCGATATCTGCAGTTGGCCGAAACACTCTACCGAGGCGTCACATTACTCGGTTATTATAGAACTGGTTGTACGCCCCCCCGAGAAGGGTAGGCCCCCATGGAATATGTTCTTCTACTGACCAGTGAGACATTGAATTCAAAAAAGGGTGTGTGGTGGTCTTTTGAAGCACTCGGGCATATGGGGCTCTATCTGAGGTGTGCGTTCCAATAGGATTGTGATTGCAAGCAGGCAATGTGATGGACTTCGCCTGAAATGCAAGTATCGAGTGGGTGATTCCCCACATAGAAAATGAGCGTGAATAAAAACCCACGATGCCCCCAACATATGCGTCTAAATTACCTGCTGTGCATCATCACTACAGCTTTGTTTTCTACACTCAACTTCTTGTCTCAAGCACAACATCACCAGAATCAATCCCTAACAATATCGCCCCCAATGCTCGACATCATCGTCGTAGGAGGTGGAATAGCCGGGCTCTCCGCCGCCATATCTCTCCGTCGATCCGGCCACCGGGTTCGTATCTATGAACGTGGCAGCTTCAATTCCACCGGAGGTGCCGCTATCACTGTCCCCGGAAATGCGGAACGCATCTTGTCTTCATGGGGAATAGGAGACAGTGAGTTTGAAGGGACGAGGGGAACCGCGTTCATTAGCTTTGACCCTGGGAGTATGGATGTCAACCATTTTCTCAGCTTCGAGAAACTTGATGCAAGCTATGGGTCGACGTTCAAATATGCGCATCGGGCGGATTTACATCGGGAATTGCGTCGGGTGGCGTTTTCAAAGGAGGGTGCCGGACTGCCGGTGGTGGCGCATGGGGAGTGTTCTGTCAAAGCCTTTGTAAGTCGTTTGTAACACAAGCTGAAAAAACCCCAACTAACACCTGATATAGGACCCCGATACTCCTTCCATCACACTCGCGAATGGCGAGGTGCTTGTCGCTGATGCTGTTATAGCCACTGATGGTGTTCATTCGTTGGCACCATCGGCTATTATGGGACAGCATGTTTCAGCAGTAGTTGACAAGCGATACTCCATGATATACCGATTCATGCTTCATAGAGATCAACTCGCTTCGACAGATGAAACGGCATTCTGGCTCAAGCAAGACCCTGGTGCCTTTATAGTTTTGACTGACACTAAAGATACCGTTCGGCTGATTATGTATACGTGCAGAGGGTGAGTTATGATTCTCGTCATACATGTTGCATCAAAACCTAATGTTCAATTAACAGGGGCACTTTATACAACTTCGGTATCTTCTTCTCACCACCCGAGTCCGAGGTAATCTCGTGTTCGCCTCCACAGTCTCCTCGGTCTCCCAGACGTCCCAGAACCCCCGGATCACCAGCCAGTACAGCCAGTGACACCTCTTCGTCGTACCAAACTACCGATTTTGAACCGGTGGTGGAAATATTGAAGAATTATCACCCATTAGTCCACGCTACCGTCAGGTAAGGTCCCCAAAACAACAATCTTTCTATATCTTTCTAACGAAACCGACAGACTTGCTAAAAATATCAAACGGTTCCCGATTCTTTGCCGAGAGCCCCTGCCAACCTGGAAAAAAGGCAAAATGGTGGTAGCCGGAGATGCCGCCCATGCCATGCTCCCTCGTAAGTGATCAATAGCCCAGCGAACACAAATCTCCAATCTAACGTCACACAGTTCTTGGCCAAGGCGCGGCCCAAGCCATCGAGGATGGTGCTGTTCTTGGCGCGGCCTTGGCCGGTGCTACCCGAGACACGGTCGACTCCCGCTTAGCTCTTTTCGAGCGCCTTCGCCGTGAAAGAGCTACTGCCGTTCAAATTATGAGTCGGGTTGGGTTAGGTAATGAGGATCAATCGCTTGATGATTGGGACAAGTTCCTTCCTGGGAAGGAATATCCACGTAAGTTTGTGGTACAAAATCCGAGGTTACACGACGGATTCCGCCGACCCTGATTGTACAACGACGTTTTGTTAGAATCGAGTCAGGAATGCTAACCGGATTTAGAAAACCCCAAGGATAACTTCGACATTACACACGGGTTCGATCTTCTGGGTCAGGTTGAACGAGAAATTGCATTACTGGAAAAGGCCACGGTACGAGAATCAAACTGTGTAGGGATGTAGCATTGGTTTCACGTTAGTAGGGAGTTGTTCATAATAGAAATAAAATTCTATTCAGCTATAGGATAGTATCAAATTGTGGATTCAGAGGCAATCATAATTCTCGGTGACCTCGGAGCAGAGGTTATCGCCACATAATTCATCACACTGGACACCCGGGTTAACAGCAACACGGAAGTCTTGCCCCGGCCAATCAAGACGGTATCCGACCACACCCGCAGCAGGTTTGTAACCGGCCTGGCAGAAGCAGAAACTCTTCCCCGCTTCATTATCAGTCACGCACGATCCGCGGACAGCACAGGGGTTGTTAGGTGGCTCGACTTTGCATTCAGTGATTGGGCATGTCCCGGGGTTTGGGGTCTCGGTCGGGGTGAGAGATGAAGAGGAAGTAGTCGATACCGAAATGGACGAGGTAGAAGTTGAAGTGGGGGTGCTTGTGCTAGTAGTAGTGGGGGGCAGGCTGGCGCTTGTCGGGGATGAGGTAGTGGTTGGAGTGATGGGCGCGGAGCTTGAAATGGTGATAAAGGTAAGACTACTAGACGAAGAAGGAGGGGCTGTCGGGTTAGTAGGGAAAACAGAGGTACTGTTAGAGCTCGTCGGGAATGGGGTAGTTGGAACACCAGTGCCGGTTCCGAATGGCGAGGTAGTAGAGTTGAAACCCGTGGGCCTGGGGGTTGAACCTGTCCCAGTCCCACCAGTCCCTGTCGGCCCAACGGGTGACGTGCTGTTGTTGTTGTTCTCTAGCTGGCAGGTGGAGCTGCATCCATCACCCGAGACATTATTTCCATCATCGCATTGTTCCCCGGTCTCAACAACCCCGTTGCCGCAAACGTTAGAACAGGCAGCTCCATACAAGGCACAAACCCTTGCAGCGTCCTGACCCGACGGAAGATCAGCGCTTGAATCGTCTCTCTTCTGTTCAAACTGGGGTTTCGGACCAAACTTGATCTTTTGACTAAACTTGGTTGTTGCAACACTCTGCAAGGGGTCAGTCGTGGCATTGTCGCCCTTGAACGAGGATGTAGGAATCTGCATGACGGAGGAGACATCGTATGCGCCGCTAGCGTTGTACCCGTTTTGCGAGGCAAAGAAGCAGCCATATCCAGTGCAGGATGACGCCTCACAAGACGCTGGGACACAAGGCCCACCTGTGGAGTTGCGGGAGCAGCGGACGGAGGTACAGTCAAGAGTGTAATGCTGGTAGCGATCAGGACGTTGGTGTTCATCGAAGAGACCCAGGGCTGTATGTGGTGAGTATCTTGAGCGGGAAACACGACTTCAGGAATTGAAACTTACTGTGGCCGATTTGACGGATGTAGACTCTCAGCTGGGATGTAGCTGGACCAACGGCACCGAGGATCAAGTGGTTTCCACCAGAACGTGCGCTACGGCCAACAGTCCCGGCGGAGATGAAATCATCGACAGAGTGAACAACAACAGGTCCGCCAGCTGTAGTACCATTGCCAACCCCAAGACTATTAAACTTAAGCCAAGGGAGCTTAGTAGTCCAGGCGGAAATAGCCTGCTCAAACAAAGTCTGTTTGGCAGTTTGGCTAGCCTGGTCAGCCCACAGATAGTCAATAGTCCCATTACTCCACAGCCCAGCGTCACCAGCCGACAACGAGAAAGCACGAGAAGTCAATCTCCGCGACTGAGGGGCACGACCGACAGAAAGACGGTAACAGGGACGATGGGATAGGAATAGTGCAGTGCCGTTTCCAGAGGTTGAGTTGCCCCCAGTTGAGTTTCCATTACCGGGGATGACCACGTCAAGAAGGTCATCGACGCTGCCGAAGATTTCATCACCATTCACGATGGAGAGACCGATGTAGTTAAACCAAGAGACCCTACGGGTCGAACTAGTGGAATTATCGCCGGTGCTGATGGTGTTGGTGGTGAGAGTATCCCCGGGGACCAGGAACCAGTCAGTGTCGGCGGCAAAGGCCAAGGAAGTGAGTGTAATAGTCAGTAGAAAGATGAGTTTCATGGTGATGTTGATGGGTAATGAGTATTCCAATTCAATCTGATTCTAACAACTTCCCTCCATCTTTTATACGTGATTCTCAGCTTGCTGATTCTTGTGATGCTGTTATTGTTTCGTTAGACAAAAGTATCGTCCTACCTGTCGTCCGAGTCATTCTAACCGACCTTCCACGATTAGGCTTATTTCTCGATTCTCCCGATCCTCCCTGGCCGCATTCTCTTCTCACGGAATATACGAAGGGCTTGTCATCTAAGAGCAGGAAAACATAGTTGTACAAACAAGTCAGGGCTTGGAATTTCTGAAATGAGAGAGAGACCATACAACGACATTCTTCCCAGGTATAAAGGTATTTAAAGTTATGGTCATGGTTCAAGATTGACAGTAACAACGAGGAAATAGTGTAATTTAGTACGTAAAGATATTGGCATTATAGTCTGAGACTAAGAAAGTATTGTTGGCAAATCAAAGGTCGTCTGTGATGATGGTATACCTAACAGAACGACCATGTAATACAAACACCGAATCATGATCACATGTCTGCTGATTTTCCCTGTCATAACTTTCATACCATGGCCCCGCCGCGCCAAAGTACTTCAACTGAACTTTGTCGCCCTCAAGCTCACTCCAACGAATAATTTGGCCAGAAAGAACCTCGACCTCATTCACGTCTTCCGTCAGACGCCCAAGTTTACCAGCCGGGGCGTCTCCAAAAGGACCCTATGTAGAAATATCAGCATGATCTGCACCGTAATAAACTATAAAAGATACCGAACTATACACACATATCCACCAGCACCGCTATTCGGAACGAGACTCATAACTACCGCACTAGCAAGTTGACGGAGAAACCGGAAAATAGGATAAGTAGAATGAGTAAGTGTGCCAAAAGGTGAAGAAGTTACGCAGTTTTGACTTGCGATGGTTAATGAGGAGTATTGTTAATTTATATCTCCAGAAATGAATGTGACGTACCCCGCCCAAACCTATATTAATCGTAGTATATCAAGTGCTAGCTAGCAAACTTGGCTCTCTAGCTATGTCTATTTTGGTCGAACCTTACTATATATCATGCATACATACATATATTACGGTGGACCCGAAGACAAAGTCATCCCTTTTCGTCGAT
Source organism: Huntiella omanensis (assembly GCA_000833645.1). Lineage (NCBI taxonomy): Eukaryota > Fungi > Ascomycota > Sordariomycetes > Microascales > Ceratocystidaceae > Huntiella > Huntiella omanensis. The sequence continues at coordinate 27,346 of JSUI01006456.1, forward strand.
ATCAATGTAACTTAAAGTTATCAGCAACCATGGAAGAGTAAGTCAAAGTCCTACTCATGCAAAACTATGACGTATGTATATATGTGCATACTTCCATGTGAAGATACTTATTTGGTTTGAATGACGTGGCTCAATAACGACCGTAATACAAGCCCAAATGACATTTACAATTCGACCAAATAACATCAACCCATCATACCAAGATTGAGGAACACCTACTGTGAACCCCCACGAAATCCTACTACGTCAGAGCCTGTATAAATGCTAACAGAAACCCAATTAATATTAACGTAGCCTGATTATGGGTATAATAGTTGCTTGGGTTATAGCATGCAGCTTTGACGAGAACCTGCCAACACACACAATCCCACGATCCTGTGAATAGTTTCTGGTTCCCTAACCCCGCTTTCAATCAGCCCAAATAGAAGGCCTCTTTTCTAGAATATATCCCAGGATCAAGATATCTCCATTCGTTCAGGTTAAACCATCCAAAACAATGCATCAGAACATGCGAATACATCATGGATACACCCCCTCGATCGAAGTCGGAGAATTTCGCTTCCGCGTTATCTATACACACGTACATCCAGATGTATAGACCTACAGAAAAAGCCCAACGGCAATAATCAAGTGACCCAATCTAGATGCCCAACGACCAGGTCCGAGATGAGGCCGGTGTGTATCCAAAATTCTCGCATCCTTTCCTTTTGGCGTGTCGATGCGGCCATCGCATTGAACTTGGTGGGTTACAGTAAAACCAACCCTAGATAATGATATGATTCAATCTATATAACCCTAGGATACATCAACTGGGAAGCTGTCTGGATTTGGTGAATTCTGGCTAAAGTTCGACATCAATTTAGCCGATACTACACCAAGCGGAACTGCCCAAAATGGTTAAATCACACTCGGAAGCACCCACGGAATACATTGATCCGAATGAACCGCAAAGTGAATAAAGCTGCATTTCCGCTGTCGTACATACACCATTGAACAAACGAGAAAACCGGCTCTTGTTGTGTTGTAGTCATGGGATCTCGGAATGGGGTTTTGCCTAAACCATACAGGATTGGTAATCGTAATAGGGCGGTTGAGTAATGAAGAACATGTCAAAAAATGGAAGGTCCAGTCGTGGTGGGGTAAGATTGGTCGTCACAATAACCCTTGCCAATTTGGCGGGGTAGAAAAAAAAAGGGTATTGAGGCTCATGAATGCCAAGCTGTCGGAAACTTGTGATACAAAGGAAAGGGATTCTATCTTGCCATCGCCATGCTTGATAAACATGGCGGCCAAGACTATTTACGGCCCCACTGTGGCCAATCGTTCGTGAGCGCCTTTCGTAGCGGAGATCCTTTGACATACATAACATGCAGTGAACAATGCATCCACATAGGATAGGACCCGGTACCGCCAGATAGGGTACATATATGTACATGTAGGTATGCGCACATCACCAACTTGCATACATATGTACACATGTACACCAGGTTTTGTACATAAATACGTAGACATGAATGTACACATCTATCTCCCTAAAGTCCTTTCCTGTTACATCCCTTTTTATACCACGTGACATGCACCGCAGGATGTGTTCACCGACGTTGTAAGCGCCTAATTCATACCACAGACAATCTCACGATAGTGCCTTTTCTAGTGCTTCCCCGCCTGTGGCAACAATGAAAACTGCAAAAATGAACTATTCGCGATACCAATCTAGGAAACTGCGCTCCGAAACCTCCTGGATTCAACATCAATGTAGTGTAATGACAGGCATACGTCGTCATATATAAAAATGCTTGACCCCCAATCGACCTTGACCGCGGAGGAGCAATTAACTGTGCAAAACTTTTCTTTCTACTGTCTCCCGGTTGGCGCTAAGCCTAGACTAGACTACCTTGATCTATGTTCTAGATTTTGTTTCGG
>JSUI01006456.1:29482-73910 GCA_000833645.1 Huntiella omanensis
CACCATTGAACAAACGAGAAAACCGGCTCTTGTTGTGTTGTAGTCATGGGATCTCGGAATGGGGTTTTGCCTAAACCATACAGGATTGGTAATCGTAATAGGGCGATTGAGTAATGAAGAACATGTCAAAAAATGGAAGGTCCAGTCGTGGTGGGGTAAGATCGGTCGTCACAATAACCCTTGCCAATTTGGCGGGGTAGGAAAAAAAGGGTATTGAGGCTCATGAANCCACGTGACATGCACCGCAGGATGTGTTCACCGACGTTGTAAGCGCCTAATTGATACCACAGACAATCTCACGATAGTGCCTTTCCTAGTGCTTCCCCGCCTGTGGCAACAATGAAAACTGCAAAAATGAACTATTCCCAATACCAATCTAGGAAACTGCGCTCCGAAACCTCCTGGATTCAACATCAATGTAGTGTAATGACAGGCATACGTCGTCATATATAAAAATGCTTGACCCCCAANCGGAGGAGCAATTAACTGTGCAAAACTTTTCTTTCTACTGTCTCCCGGTTGGCGCTAAGCCTAGACTAGACTACCTTGATCTATGTTCTAGATTTTGTTTCGGGCACTCTTCCGATAGGCGTCGCCTTTTTCGCCCACATGTCAGATAATTGGAGGCAATAATTGCAATTGTGCTCTTTTTCTCCAGATTTACAATTTTCTGGGTACATGGGGTTGAAGAATTTAAATATTTCCATGATACACAACTTCTCGGCTATTTAAAATTTCTCTCATTCATCGACAAATTTTACAAGCACTTCTTCAACTACGACAAATTCATCAAGCAATTCTCCAATCTTTCCAAAATGGACGCCGGGGTAATCCGCACCCTCGGTGAGCACATCCACTCCAATGGCTCCACTCCCTCCCTCTCATCAGCCACATCCCGTCTTCCCTCAGCTCCGGCCCGGGCCGTCCAACGGACCTATCCCGGTGCTCCCGCCCCAGAACATATTGAGTTAGAGCGTCTCCCCACAGCTGCTTCAGTCATGTCCAANTACATGGGGTTGAAGAATTTAAATATTTCCATGATACACAACTTCTCGGCTATTTGCAATTTCCCTCTCATTCATTGACAAATTTTACAAGCACTTCTTCAACTACGACAAATTCATCAAACAATCCTCCAATCTTTTCAAAATGGACGCCGGGGTAATCCGCACCCTCGGTGAGCACATCCACTCCAATGGCTCCACTCCCTCCCTCTCATCAGCCACATCCCGTCTTCCCTCAGCTCCGGCCCGGGCCGTCCAACGGACCTATCCCGGTGCTCCCGCCCCAGAACATATTGAGTTAGAGCGTCTCCCCACAGCTGCTTCAGTCATGTCCAAGGGCTCTGTACCCCGTGCTACCATCGGCCAGGAAGCCCCCGGAATGATCACCCCGGGACTAAGTCGGACCTCTTCGAGTGGAGATCTGGAAAGTTCTCGGCCGGCTTCTCCTTTTCATGTGCAGGTTGAGGCTAAGCAGACGTGGAACAACCCGTACAAGAATCGGTTCCGTGTGGCGGCGTGCTGTATCGTTAATCTATTCGNGGCCGTCCAACGGACCTATCCCGGTGCTCCCGCCCCAGAACACATTGAGTTAGAGCGTCTCCCCACAGCTGCTTCAGTCATGTCCAAAGGCTCTGTACCCCGTGCTACCATCGGCCAGGAAGCCCCCGGAATGATCACCCCGGGACTAAGTCGGACCTCTTCAAGTGGAGATCTGGAAAGTTCTCGGCCGGCTTCTCCTTTTCATGTGCAGGTTGAGGCTAAGCAGACGTGGAACAACCCGTACAAGAATCGGTTCCGTGTGGCGGCGTGCTGTATCGTTAATCTATTCGGGGGTATGATTGATGGTGCCTCCGGTGCAATCATTCCTTATATGGAAACGTAAGTACCAATCATGTTTTTTTTCATCCATAGTTCATCAATGCTAACTCGCTACTAGACATTACGATATCAAGTATGGTACGGTATCTCTCATTTTCGTTGGAAATGCTGTGGGATTCATTATTGCGGCTCTGCTCCTGGACTTTCTGCGTCACCATCTTAACCGTGACAAGACGCTCGCTCTCAGCCAAATGACCTACCTCTTGGCCCTAATCCCTTTGACATGTGCAGCTCCATTCCCCCTTCTAGTTTTCTCCTTCTTCTNCGGCCGGCTTCTCCTTTTCATGTGCAGGTTGAGGCTAAGCAGACGTGGAACAACCCGTACAAGAATCGGTTCCGTGTGGCGGCCTGCTGTATCGTGAATCTATTCGGGGGTATGATTGATGGTGCCTCCGGTGCAATCATCCCTTATATGGAAACGTAAGTATTAATCATGTCTTTTCATCCATAGTTCGTAAATGCTAACTCACTACTAGACATTACGATATCAAGTATGGTACGGTATCCCTCATTTTCGTTGGAAATGCTGTGGGATTCATTATTGCGGCTCTGCTCCTGGACTTTCTGCGTCACCATCTTAACCGTGACAAGACGCTCGCTCTCAGCCAAATGACCTACCTCTTGGCCCTAATCCCTTTGACATGTGCAGCTCCATTCCCCCTTCTAGTTTTCTCCTTCTTCTTCTTCGGCGCAGGCTGTGCCATCTACCTAGCCGAGGCCAACGTCTACTGCGGTGGCCTTGCTAACGGCACCTCGATTTTGGGAGTTATGCATGGGAGTTACGGTATTGGTGCAACGACCGCCCCCCTCATCGCCACGGCGATGATCAATTCCGGCATCTCGTGGAATAAGTACTACTTCCTGCCCCTTGGCTTCGCTGCGTTCACTTCCATCTACGTTCCTTGGGCTTTCTGGAACCACGTGGACGTCGAAGAAACTAATGCTGTTGCCGAGGATGAAGGACCCGTCCCGAACAAGCTTCTCGCCATGTTCCGTGCCTTGCGTGTCCGCGTTGTCCTGCTAGGTGCCCTTTTCATCTTCTGCTACCAAGGAGCCGAAGTGTCCATTTCCGGCTGGGTTATCTCCTTCCTTATCAAGACTCGTGGCGGTGACCCGGCTTCTGTGGGGTATGTCACATCAGGTTTCTGGGGTGGCATTACTGTCGGGAGATTCCTTTTATCCGGCCCCGCCCACTTGGTTGGTGAAAAACGATTCGTTTATGGAACCGTTATCGGAGCTGCTATTATGCAGGCACTTGTATGGGGTGTCCCGCACGTAGTTGGAGATGCCGTTGCCGTTTCAGTTGTTGGTCTGTTATTGGGTCCTGTTTATCCATGCTCTATGGCCGTTATGATGTCGGCAATGACTAGAAAGGAAAAGCTTACTGGCGTAGGTACCATCACGGCGTTTGGTAGCTCTGGTGGTGCTATTCTACCTTTCCTTACTGGTATCTTGGCCCAGGCTGTTGGTACCTGGGTTTTGCATCCAATCGTGATTGCGTCGTTTGGAATCATGATGACTGTCTGGCTTGGTGTTCCCGCTATCAAGAAGCGGGCCGAGTAAATTTCGAACATGTGCGTATGCGTACTGATAAAAGTCTTTTCTATCTGTTTTCTATTTCGGGGTTCCTTTCTGTTTGTTCAATGCAATGAAGCTTCAATAATCCCTTACATCAATACATTTTTTTGTGATTATTGCATATGACTTTGGATAAGTGCATAGCTAATGTCTGTACATATAAATCAGGCCATTCTGATATGTGTGTGGTTTTGGATCACACTGTGCCGTGGCGCATCTATAGATATGTGAATGTGCATACCCATCTGCCTATACACCGGGCATAATCTCGGACTTCTGGCGGAAACTAAGCTCCAGTCAGTTGTAATGATAGATCAAGTTAACTGACTAGATATTCAATGTACTATGAAGAAATACGTTGGTTACTTCTGTATAACCCCATCTCAGGCTCTCCAATACTCCGCCAATGATCTGGATCAGCATCTATAACTCTATCAAACTTTCACATGTCGCTGCGCATCTGCATAATTATCAAGGTAGTATCTACTCACCGCCGTCATGCATATTGTTTACCCGCCACTGCCGTTCTCCAAAAGGTCGCGGCAAACGACCCCACTGTAACCCTAACACCCAAACGACCTGTTCTACAGATTCCTCAATCTGGGGAAAGAAACAGTCAATGTAACCTCCACAAGTCAGGTGTTATTGTGTTATTGGAGCATCAAGTAGTTGGTATTGAATAATTTAAAGAAAAAAAGTAGCATATGAAGATAGGGAATATCGGAATTCGGTATCTGTGGGGCGGGCAATGGTATTCAAAGCCCAGTTTGGCTAGTTAAATATAAGCTCTTACACTCCAACGGCACTATTTCATGACATCATTGGACGATGAACCCCTTGTGAACACCAAGGCTTCAATATAACGCAAAAAGCTTGGCCTTCACCACAAATACCCCTTCTACAAATTAAAAATATCACTTAACTCTCCAAAAAATCCGAATAACCATAAACACCAAAAAATGGCAACAAACCCCGCACCCGTCATCATTGTTGGCGCTGGTCTCGCCGGTCTTGTCGCCGCCCACGAGTTAACTCTCCGCAATGTCCCCGTCATCCTCCTAGACCAAGAAAACGCCCAAAACCTCGGCGGCCAAGCTTTCTGGTCTCTCGGTGGACTTTTCTGCGTCAATTCCTCGGAACAGCAATGGATGGGCATCAAAGATTCGCGTGAGCTTGCTAAACGTGATTGGTTCAATAGTGCGCAGTTTGATCGGGAGGAGGATTATTGGCCGAGACGCTGGGCGGAAGCTTTTGTGGATTTTGCGACGGATGAGATGGAGAGTTATGTTAAAGCTTTGGGGTTGAAGTTTTTGTGGAATGTTGGATGGGCTGAGCGGGGTGCGGGGTCGTCGGAGGGTCATGGTAACTCGGTGCCGAGGTTCCATATTACTTGGGGTACGGGCCCGGAGGTTGTCCGAATCTTCGCGGAACCTGTGCAGAGAGCGGCCGAGAAGGGACTTGTCACATTTAAGTTCCGCCACCAGGTTGATTCCCTAATTATCGAAGGTGGTCGCGCTGTCGGTGTACGCGGGAGTATCCTTGAAGCCGATGACTCGCCCCGTGGCGTCAAGAGTTCGCGTACTGTCATTGACCAGTTCGAGATCCGTGGATCGTCAGTTTTGGTGTCCTCTGGTGGTATTGGCGGTAACGTGGAGGCTGTTCGGAAGGCATGGCCAGTTGACCGTTTGGGCCCCAAGGTACCAGAGAAGTTTGTTCTGGGAGTACCCGCTCATGTTGACGGTCGCATGATTGATATCAGCGAGGCACATGGTGCGAGAATTATCAACAGAGATCGTATGTGGCATTACACCGAGGGTTTGCGCAACTGGGACCCCATCTGGCCGGATCACGGCATTCGTATCTTACCTGGGCCTTCCTCGTTGTGGCTAAGTGCCGATGGGAAAAGGTTCCCGGCCTTCCTGTATCCTGGGAGTGATACTTTAGCCACACTTAAGCATATCGTTTCCACTGGATACGACTACTCATGGTTCATTCTCACCAAATCCATCATTGCAAAAGAGTTTGCCCTATCTGGATCTGAACAGAACCACGATATCACCGGCAAAAGTGTAGTCGACCTCATCAAAAACCGTCTCTTCAACGGTGGTAACGGTACAGCTGCCGTGTACAATTTCCAGAAGCACGGTGAAGACTTTGTCATCAAGGATAACCTAGAAGATCTTGTCCAGGGGATGAATGCGCTTGCCGCACAAGATGGCGGCCCACAGCTCAACTTTGACGATGTCAAGAGTACCGTGGAATCCCGTGATTCACAATTCGATAACGCCTATTCAAAGGACGCCCAAGCCATGCTCATCCACAACGGTCGCTCATACCTCCCCGATAAACTTAGTAGAGTAGCCGCCCCGCACAGACTACTTGATCCTAAGTATGGCCCTTTAATCGCAGTCAAATTGAATCTCCTCACCCGCAAGACTTTGGGAGGAATCGAGACGAATCTTGATAGTCAGGTTATGAAGGAAGGCGGTGTTGAGTTCCCAGGCCTGTTTGCTGCTGGTGAAGCTGCCGGATTTGGCGGCGGTGGTGTCCATGGATATAACTCCCTAGAGGGTACGTTTGTTGGTGGATGCATCTTTTCAGGACGGGCTGCGGGACGAGCTATGGCAGAGAATTGGCACCGAGAGGCGGATGTGTCGCAGTAAGAGTATTAAGTGAGATATAAATGCAATTTTGAGAACAGAGATTATTCATGACCACAGTTTGTGATGACATTACCGAAACAACCTCTTAAATATAGACGCTATGTACGATTTGATTCCGCGCTCCTTAACCTTCTTTGCCCCGACGACCCGCTTCTCTATAAACGAAATCGCATCATGTAAGCCATCTGGCTGTCCAAACCAGTGCCTTCCTTCATTATATTCCCGCCATGTAACCTCCGCCCCGAATGATTTAAGCATGTTCTTCAACTGCCGTCCCTTGTCAATATTGACAACATGATCATCTCGACAATGCTCGATCAGCACCGGGGTATTCCGAATGACAACTTCATCCCGCGGCGCCAACCCCCCACCTAGCGCATCGCGCAATTGGGTGAGATATAAATCTGGTAGTGGCGCCCAGGAAGCAAACAATAGAACCGCACCAAGTCGACCGCCGCCTTCTCGCGGTATATTCAATGTTAAAAACAGCTCTGTGACTGCCGCACCGCCCATACTAATTCCGGCGAGAACAATCTTATCCCATCTGTTTCCTAGTAGCGCAGCTTCATTCTTAAGTAGTTCGCGTAGCTCAGGCAAGATGTCGCGTAGAGTGTCAATAGTCACCCGGTCTTTTGTCTTCTGTGCTGAAGAGTCTCCGGATGGTGGTGAAGTGACTGGTAATCGACTATAGCGTTTACTCGCCGCACTCTCGACATCATCAAACCATAACGGTTGTGGCGCGGCATTTGGCGCGCCGTTCGTATGGCGATCTGGTGCCTGTGGGAAGACTAAACGGAAGGACGGGAATGCCGTGGGAATGTTGGTATGACTGTGTGGTGTAGTCGTGTTGAGTAGAGTCTCCGAAAAGCGTGCGGCATGATCTGAAGGCCCGTGAAGAAAGATGAGAGTGTGAGTATGTCTGTGACCCGGCTGCGGGGACTGTACTAGGGTTTGAAGCATAATGTATCGTCGTGGGTTTCGTGTGTAGTTGAAGAACAAAAGTAAGGGAAGGAATCAACGGGTGACGGTGGCGAATGGCTACGAAGGACTTATTATATAAGATGTGACAACAGCTTGTACTGCTGACAGCGCTACGTTCTCGTGCTTCTCCAGAGGCAAGCGGCGGCCACCCGAATCCAAACAAGCAAGGTCAAATACAGTGGCTAAAGCCAGTGGCGGAGAACAATAAGCCAAAGGAATGTGGAGGCTGGAGAAAAAAAAGTATACGCGGACGAGATGTATGAATGATAAGCAGGGGCGGGGAGGACAGGAAGGAAGGAGTGCAGATGACGGATTATCGCTGCCTTGGTTTGGCTGTGTTACAGCATTGAGAGCGCGAAATTGAGGGCTCCCAGGCTTGTCATTGCGTCGCATCGTCAAGAGCTAATAATAGTGCATATGAAGGATTCGGGAAGCAGTATGGCGGGTGAGCGCCACTCTATGAACATGTGGCGCTTGTGGCGTTGACTCAATAGATTGATTTAGAAACCCCTGTCAGCCTTATCTTATCGGCTCAAAAATATTTGGCGGACAATTTCCATCACGACGACACTGGTGGGACAACGACCAGTCACATGCCGTCATAATCAGTACCCATTATTTAATTATACCCATATATTTCCAATTTCCATACATAGGAAACCTTTCAAAATGGCCCCAGAAGACAAGCGCAACCCGCTTCTCGACGATCTCAGCGACGACGACGCCCACAACTCCGACTCCGAAGACGACCTCCGCAAGGGCTCCCGCACCAAACGCAGACGATCCTCCTCCGTATCCAGTGCCGGCTCGGACGCCGAACCAACCAAAGGCAAATCTACCAAGAAAGCCGCCCCAAAATCCACCAGTGACGATGAAGCATCTGATTCCGACAATGACGACGACGAGTTGAACGTGCCCGACATCTTCGCCGAAACCACCGATACCCCCCCAGAAGACTCCACCACCCCTTCATCCTCCAAAACTTCCGCGAAAGCAAAGCTTGCCGCCCTCGCTACCCCCAAACCGCTCGCGAAAAAGAACCTCATCGCCTCAGAGGAAGCCATCAAGAAATCCGGTGTCCTCTACATCTCCCGTATCCCCCCCTTCATGAAGCCCCACAAACTCCGCACCCTCCTCGAGCCCTACGGCAAGATAAACCGCACCTTCCTGATGCCGGAAGATCCCACCGCACACAAGCGCCGTGTGCGCAACGGTGGTAACAAGAAGCGTCTCTTTACCGAGGGCTGGGTTGAATTTGTCAGCAAAAAGGATGCCAAGCGGGCCTACGATACACTCAATGCCCGGACTATCGGTGGAAAGAAGGGTAGCTACTACCGCGATGATGTGTGGAGTTTGGTGTATCTTCGGGGCTTCAAGTGGAGAGATCTGATGGGCCAGATTAGCGCGGAGAATGCTGAGAGGGCGAGTCGTATGCAGGCTGAAATTGCCAAGGCGACGCGTGAGAATAAGGAGTTTGTGCGGAATGTCGAGAGAGCAAAGATGTTGGATGGTATGCAGGCTAAGAAGCGGAGGCGTATTGGCGCTGATGGTACGGCGGTGGAGGAAGGGACGGTGTTGGTTGGTGCTGGTGGACAGACTGTGCGGGGAGAGAAGAGGGCATTTGAGCAGAAGAAGAAGGTTGTTAAGGATGTGGATGCTAAACAGCCAGAGAGCGTATCTAGAGTGCTCAGTAAGATCTTTTAGATGGGGAATAGAGAGATGTTGGAGCAACATGTATTTACTGTGTATATATCTCAATACAAAACTAATAACAGACCCAAAACCAGCCATGTATCCCTAAAAACCCAATAATGCAAAACGTCAAATCAAAACTTTTCTTTTCCTTTTTTCCTGTAATAACATCACCTAAGCGTCATCCATCGTCATCTCCTCAAAGTCCTCGAGGAGCTCATTCATGTCAATAGCGGGAAGATCATCCTCATCCGCATCAGTTTCAGCCATAGACATCGCATCATCCTCCACAGGTTGCTCCTTCTTCTTGTACAACGCAATCGCCGCTCTGGCCTCGGGATCCTCCTCAATATCCCGCAGGAACTGCTCGTACTCACGGTCCATGCGCTCCTGGTCAGCCTTCTTAGGCAACATCTCACCCTCATCCTTCGCCATGCGCTTGAGCTCCCACTGGCGCTTGTGGCGGTGGCGTCTCTGGTAGACCTTCTTGACAAGCACAACGTCGGGGATGCGCTGACCGTACTGTGCAGACGCCTCAATGGCGTCGAACTCGGTGTTGTTAAAGTTAGTACCAGTCAACATGTAACCCATGACGGAGTCACCGGCACGGAGAAGACCACCCAAGTGGGTACGGCAGAAGTAGGTCTTATCGTTGCTTCCGAGGTCGACTGCGCGGGCAACGGTCACCTCACCAAGAGACCAGCGACCCTTCTTTTGGCCGAGGAGCTCAACGTCCATGACGATGAACTCGGTCAAGGTGGGGGCGTCCATGAGAGGGTGGAAAGGCGCACGCCAGTAGACATTGGCAGGGATATCAGCAGTATCGAGAGTTTCGGGGTCCATAAGGTAGACAGAGGTACCGATGCGGTGGCACAGAAGAATGGGGGAAACATTGCCGATAGACTTAGCCATCTTGATTGGCAGGGCAACAATGTCGTCCTTGCACACTGGCACAATCTCCACAGAGAAAGTGAACTTGTATGACTTGGTGGAAGTGTGAACGTCCTGAGAAATCAGCTCCTGCGACTTGGTAGACTTAATAGGAACCACCGAGTTAAGGAAATCTAAGAACTTCTCGGCCTGGTTCTTGTTGGAAAAGAAGAAATCGATACCATGCTTGGCCTCCTTGATGTTAAGGGTATCTCTGTGCGCATTGTGCTTCATGATCAGCTGTTCAAGGAACAAGAAAGTACGCTTGTGGTGAACCTTTTGCCGCAATTGCACGCAAGCTCTCCACACGTTGGCAGTGTAAGACTTGGCACACTCGGGGCACTGCTGGGTGTTGACAACAAAGGTAACCTCGAAACTCTGCTGGAGCAAAACACCACTCTGAACCTCATCCTGTACTGTCATCTTCATCTTGATACGTCTAGAGTGGGGTTCCGTCCAAATGAAAGACGCATCGACAATGCGCACCTTAGTAAGACCGCGCAACTTCTTCAAACACAACGCCAACATCTCACGAGACTCAGGCTGCGCAACAACCCAGGTCGATGGGGGAAGCAACCAACGGTCGCAGTCCTTGCAAAAGTGAAGGGTAGCCTCACGGGGGATACCAGCGGAGATATCGACAGTGAGCTTGATACAGTCGTAACAAAGCGCACCGGCAGCAGTAGTACCATCGATGGGGGCGCCGCAGTTGCAGCAGAGAATACTATAAAGATATGACTGGTTAGTGACATCATACGGAGTCAAAGTAGAACCAGAGAGGAACTCACGTGGCAACAGTGTTGCTGTTGTGGCCCAGAGGCACCGAACCGTCAAGATCCATGGTCATGATGCTGGTTTAGATCGTAAAGTCGTCAAAAGTCGTAAATGCCGTCGTTAAAGGGTATTCTGTCGGTGTTCCGAGAAAGTACAAAGAATGGTTAAACAAGAAGAAAGTAGCCCTGTCAAAAATCCAACAAATGAGGTCTCCAACTTGTCTCACAAATTACCAATCAATTCTTGATGATGCAAAATGATGAATCCAAAAACCCTTCCCGTTATAACCCACAGGCAACTGAAAAAAATATCCGTCACCGCTAAATGCACTGCATTATTGCAGCAAAAATCCTTTGTTCCACTGCTTCCCCTCCGAGTTTAGTGCTGATAACGCTTATCGCCTACTGCCCGCGATAATTTTGATTGAAGAAATTTAGCCCTTGTCGAAGCCATTAATTGATGGCATGAGGGTTAATGCATGTCTGTGCGTTGGGGTTATGATGTCACGATGATTCTGTTTCTTCTTGTTGTTGATTGGTATCATTCTTGGACAAATTTTGTCACAAACTCGTGATATATTGACCCATAGAAGACCCAGTACTCGGACGGTCAGTATTCGTGAAAATTCGCCGTGTCTGATTTTGAAAGTATGGAAGTCACGATAGCAGCAGAATCATACATCAAGGTCTGATGGTGTAGTTGGTTATCACGTTTGTCTAACAGTAACTCAAGTTGCTTGGACACAAAAGGTCGGCGGTTCAAGTCCGCCTCAGATCATCTTTTTGCCTCCTCAAGCGGGCACCACATGGCAATTCACGGTTCACTTCCTTTTTTTTTGTTCAGAAAAAACCATCATACTTTAAAATGAAACAGCAACATACCGTATATTGAGACAAATAGTACATACACATATAGCGACCAGCACCCAACATCCACATCTATACACGCCAACTAAACATCTCTCATCTATCCACATCCTTCGTCATGCCTCATTTGGCAAAGTGCAGGTCGTAACCAATAAACTTGCGACGCTGGATAGCATCGACATCAAGGCCTGGGTAACCGATGGTCAAAGGCAACCAGAAGTACCAGCAGGCAGTGAGGAGCACGATAATGACACCGCAGGCAATCCAGGGAGCCAGCATACTCTGACCGGCAAAGCGCTCAGAGGCAGTGAGGTGATGCTTCTCAGTCTTGACACCCTTCTTAGCCTTGCTCTCTGAGGAGCAGGGCTCGGGAATGAAAACGAACTCCAAGAGGGAACCAGCAACCAGAGCAGAAGCAAGGTGGGCTGGAAGGTAGTGGTGGAGGAAAAGCTGACGGCCCATGAGGTAGAAGGGGAAGTAGTGAGTGGCCCAGGCTAACCAGAAGAAACCAGTCGAGTTGTAGAAACGGGAGCGAGTACGGTGGTCCAGAACGTCAACACCACGACGCAGGGACAGCTGATCTGCCAGAACAATACCGGCATAGACAGCGATCAGTGCGCTAGAAAGCCACCAACCGACGGTGTTACCAACAAAGTAAATCTGCTGGCGAGTAGAGTCCTGGGTCCAGAAACTGACACCACGGAGCAGGAAGGGCCACTGGTAAGGCTGACTAGCGTAAGGGTGGCTGCTAGTCAACTTGTTGTTGTGGTAGAACATGGAGCTTTGGAGCTCCAGGTACTTCTTAAGGAAGGGCATAGATTTAACCTCGCGCTCCTCCTTGATACGACGAGGGTGGTCCTCAGGTAGCGAGGTAATGTCCTCAATATACCAAACGTTGGAGGTAGCAGCAATGGCCTTGTTTCCGTTGATTTCTTGCTGCTTGAAGGCCCACTCGGGAAGAGGCTTGGTGTGAGTCCACATGGCGACCTTGCTAGGGTTGTGAATAAACTTGAAGTAACTAGCAACAGTCTTGACCTCTTGACCAGCCTTTCCATTCTCCACACGAATTTCAAACAAAGTGTCGTTGTAGCGAGGGCCTTCAGCATCAGCGATAGAGACAGTAGTGAACTCCTGGTTGGTGGGGTAGTAAGGCGAGGCAACATCGTGAGACAGGAGAATGGTGTCAGTTCCCAGATGGCGCAGGCGGACAAGTTCGTTGTTGCGAACCTGGCGTCCAAGAGTGCTGTCGTTCAGGTCGGCGGGGAGAATCTGCCAGTAGTTGTTGGCGTCGTCAAATGGGTAACCTGTGACCTGCTGACCCTGTGAAGAAACACGGCCGTCGTCGTATCTCAATGGATAGTTTTCGGTATGAGAGTGGAGGTAGGCCTTGGTCTCCTTGTGGCGGAAGGTGATGGAATCATAGTACTGAATGTCGACGGCATTGGCCAGCATGACGTTGTCGCTAAGCGTCTCCTGGAACTCGGGAGTCATGAAGTCGTCACCTGGGCCGGAGCGAGACAGAACAGCAAAGTGTACTTGGAACCAGAACAAGTAAAAGATGAAGGGAAGAACAATAAGACCAGCGGCACGGGCCACGAAGTGCTTGATGAACTCGGACATCGCCAAGGCACCGCCCGCACGCTTGATATCAAGTAACTCCCAAAGATCGATGACGACAGCAGAGCCAATGGTGACAAAAGCAAACAGACCGACATACTTGGTGGAAATGTCACAGGACAGGGCGAAACCAGTCAGGATCAACCACTTCCACCACTTACGCGAGAAAGGCTCGTGGCGCAGCTTGTAGAACTTGATGTAGAAAAGCAGCGAGCAAGCCATGGCGAGAATAAGAGTGGCATCAAGCAAAATCAGGCGAGTCTGGCCAATGTGGGCATTGTCGAGGAGAATGAGGGACGCAGCGAGAAGGCAAGCCGGGACACTGTACCCAGACTCCCACATAATCAAGTAAGTGACTGACACGGTCAGGGCACCGAGGAAAGCGGGAAGACCACGGTAGGCGACATAGGGAACCTTGTTGGTAATGTAGGAATCACCAATGTTATCAAACTTGAAGTTACCGTCGTAACCTACCATCCAACCAACGAAAGCAAAGAGAAGCTTGGCAAATGGAGGGTGGACATCGAAAAAGTAGGTGCGTTGGATGTAGTACGAAGCAAACTAATATCATACAAGCCATGTTGTTAACCAATGCGCCAGTTACCCCATAGTACAGATTTACAAACCTTGCCAAAATGAACTTCATCGAAAACAACCTCGTCAGGGTGGCTGATTCCCCAGAAACGAGTGAAGAAGGCCAGAATAGTGACAATTGAGAAGGCAATCTTGTGGCCTCCCTCACCCTTCGTGGACACCTTGCCCTTCGGGTTTTCTTTAATGCCAACGGAAGTGCGGCCGACGGGAGCGGGGCTGACGCTCTTGTCGCGCGACTTGCGCTGCCGCAGATTGCCCTGCGGCGGGTTCAATCCGCCCATTTTGAATATCTATATGGTACAGTATGTCGTGATTTATGTTGTAGAGAGTGAAAGCCGAAGCTATAAACAGAGGAAAACGCGTGGAAAAAACTAAATCCGGAGCGGGATATCAGTCAGTTGATGGGTGACCAACAGGATTACTCTCTGCAAGACAACGGGGCTGCAGACGAGGTGCTTATGGGCCAAGGTCACTTACCAGCTTGCTAGACACGTCTAGCCTGAAAGAATGACGAGAAGAAAAATACGAGTAAAAAAAGTCTGGACAAAAAGAAAAGAGCCTGGGAAAGACTCCGAACTACGTTGAGAAGAAGTAAAGGGGAAAAAGAGAAAAAGAGACACGGAATTGACAGATTAAAGGAGAACAAGATTCACGGAGATCAAGGGAGGTTACGGCGGACAGAAAGAACATGGGATTGCGCCTGGCTCGGCTCTTTCTCAAAGTGGAGCCGTCAGCTACCAAACGTGCTCTTCAATGGAGCAGGAGCCACTTTTACGATGAACCTGTCCCAAAATGTACGTTGTTTGTTGTGACTAGCTACGCTGCGTTGCAAGCTCTTGTTGCAGTGGTGGTCAGACCGTGACGACGACTTCAGGACACATGGCAGATGTTTTGCTTTAAAAGACGGGTATATCCCGCTAGGGTTACGTAAGCGTGGCCAGATGTGTTCGGATGTAATGGGACAGCTTGATGGTATGTATGTATGTATGTACGTAAGTAAGAATAGTCGCAAAATGTAACAGCTGGCTATAGGCCAAACAGTGAAACTGGATGACATTCAATTCCTATCTTCTGATTGTGATCGTCAGATGGCCAACTATACCTCTAGATGCCATGTAAGCCTACTTTGTATTGAATCTACCGCACAGGGAACAGACAGCTGTCGGCATCTGGCTTGTGAACGTGCTGGGCTATAGCTCATTTCCCAATTGGGAGCTATCGCAAGTAACTTCGACGACATCACACAACAACACATCCATTACTGCAGCTACAGCCATTTACCAACCAAGACCAGATGAATTATTCGGGTCCTTGAGTCTTGTCTCACAGACCGCTGCTGTATCAATAGACTATCCAAACTTCATCTATGTTTACCCGTTGTCCATCATAAGGCAAACATGTTTCGTCAAACCCAGCCAAAGCGGCGCGCTTCACCACCACCTCTCCTACCGTTTGATCGCAACGGCAGTTCATATAAAAGTCGCGGAGTCACGACTACGCCATTCCGGTCTTTCCGCGTGAAGTTGCGCCGTCTCATGCAAACTCCATGGCCGCGCATTTTCTTCTTTTTCTTCTTCCTCCTACGTATTCTAGAGATACTACGAATCCGGGCTCATTTGACAATTGAACATGACAGTGATGACGTCATTGAATTGGCCCGTAAAGTCCGCGGTCAGCGTATTTACATTGCTAGTATGCATTGGAATGATGCGGACCTTATCTGGAATCATTGGAGTAAAGCTGTTTTGTCGTTGGCTGACATTCTCGGGACAGACAACGTCTTTGTGAGCATATACGAGAGCGGAAGTTGGGATGGGACTAAGCCTGCTTTGTTAGCACTTAAAGAGAAGATGGACGATGCAAAAATCATGAACAACGTCATTATGACTTCTGTAACCCATAAGGAAGAGATGGATGCCGAGCCCATTGGTCCCGGTTGGATCGACACCCCACGAGGCCGCACAGAGCTACGTCGGATCCCATTTCTGGCTAAGTTGCGCAACAAAACCCTCAAAGATCTTGAGATTCTTGCCAGTAAAGGCGTTTTCTTTGATAAGATTCTTTTCCTCAATGACGTTGTCTTCACTGCTGAGGATGCACTCCGTCTTCTAGACACCAATGATGGTGAATACGCCGCTGCGTGCTCATTAGACTTCTCTAAACCACCAGCATATTATGACACTTTTGCCTTGCGCGATGCCTCTGGATCAGCTCATTTGATGCCAACTTGGCCTTACTTTTCTGCTTCTGCTTCAAGAAACCCACTTACACTAAACCAGCCTGTGCCAGTCAAGAGTTGCTGGAACGGAATTGTAGCGATGCCTGTGGCCCCCTTCACTGATGAGAAGAAGCCACTTCGCTTCAGAGGTATTTCTGACTCGCTTGCCATGCACCATCTCGAGGGGAGTGAGTGTTGCTTGATTCATGCTGACAACCCCTTGAGTGAAAAGTTGGGTGTATATCTTAACCCACAAGTCAGAGTAGGCTACAACTATGAAGCCTATCAAGTGACTAATCCTAGGGGGAAGCAGAGTTGGCTAAGTAGCGTGGATATTATTTGGGGAATTTGGGAGAACAGAATACGGCGGTTGTTCACCTTCACTTTTACACGTGATTGGATGGTAAACAGTCGAGTGTCCAAGTGGGAAAAGGAACATGTGGGGAATAAAGAACCAGGAACTTTCTGTCTAATCAATGAGATGCAAGTACTGGTTGAAAATGGGTGGGCCCATGTATAGAACTAGCATATAATCCTCAGTCACCATATCATCCATTATCGCGTAGTATATGCAGTTCCAAGTAAAATTTTGGATTTTTTAAAGTATATAGTGATCAACACAACAACATATCAACGATTTCTAGAATCTCACAACCTCCAAAACTCAAAAGTCTATATGCAGTGATGCGTAGAGACGTGGGCCAGCCAGTCACATATCTAATAGTAAATGTATCGTCAATCTAAACAGATAACGCCTAGAAGTCAGGCTTCCACTCCAAAAGCTTCATAGGCACCACATCATCAACGTCAACAGACCGCTCGCTGTCAGTAGACTGTCTGCGGTACATGGGGACATCATCCTCAGCAAACTGGTACTCCGGACGGGGAGCTGGGTAGCCTTGAGGAGGGTAGCCTTGAGGAGGGAAGCCCTGAGGAGGAAAGCCCTGAGGAGGGTAGCCTTGAGGAGGAAAGCCCTGAGGAGGAAAGCCTTGAGGAGGGAAACCCTGGGGAGGAAAGCCCTGGTGTGGGTGGCCTTGAGGAGGGAAGCCTTGGGGAGGAAAGCCCTGAGGCGGGAAACCTTGGGGTGGAAAACCCTGGGGCGGAAAACCTGGGCCTTGAGGCGGGAAGCCCTGAGGTGGGAAACCTTGAGGATGAAATCCCTGGGGAGGGTAGATCGGACATTCATACAAAGGGAGACCAGTCTCATCAAAGCCGACAAACACAGCATCCGGGGGAGGCACGCCATGGCGGAAAACAAATCTGCTTTCCTGACTGTGCGAATCCTGACGTCTGCTGCTACGACGATCACGGTTGGAGCTGCGACGTTCTTCTTCGTAGCGGCGACGGGCCTCTTCCTGGCGTCTGTGTTGACGGCGAATGCGACTGCGTTCTTCCTCATACTCGGCCTCCCGACGTTCACGTCTCTCTCTGCGGCTCTCCCTGGGCCGGGTGCGTTGACGGCCAGTAGCATCAGTTCCACCATAGCAGTTGCAACCCGGCTGGTGGTGGCGATCTTCATTGTAATTGACCCACTTGATGTGGAAATGCTTGAACTGTGGACAGTTTTGGCTGGGGTGGTTTCCATGGCACTCATCATAGTGGCTTGTGGAGCGCTGTCTCGGGGGTCTATCACCACCACGGCCGTTGGCGTAACGCTTTTGGCGACGTTCAGCACGGTGCGCCTCACGCTGTGCAGCACGCTGTTCCAAAGTGAGACGGGGTTCGCCGTTGGGACCAGGCTGGTCTTTACCACGGGCAATGTCGAGGATACGTTCAAGCTTGGCAAGACATTGCATAGCATTTTCGAGTCGAATACCGTACTTTTGGGGGTCTCCTCTGAACTTGAAGCAGTATTCGAGCCAAAGCATATCCTTGTAAACAGCTCTGCACTCTTCACGGATAAGTTCCGGAACGGGAGCGGGGCACTTGACAAAGCTCATGGTGTCTATAATAGTCGGATAGAAATGGGCGTAAAAGGGTGGAGTATGTAATGAATGTAAATCAGAATGTGAAACGAACCAGTCGTGAGTATGTTGTGTGATAATGTAGATGCACCAGGCAAACTAAACTATCAAGAAGAAGTGAAATGGAAAGAAAAGGTTGATCGGTTGTTGATGCGATGAAGAGAGAACCAACATTATGGTGATGATGTGGGATCTAGGCCCCATATTTATGTTTGTCGTAACTACCTTCTGTGATGTTAGATTTATGGATTTCTTTGACTACCACGATATAGTTTCTAAATGATCTTAAATAAATGCATCTTTGATTCAAAACTAGCTTTGTCGAAATCTCTTTGGACCCGGGAGTTCCGGAACTTTAGTCCATGCCCGGTGGTCAAAGAATCATCTCTACGTGAAAGACTGTTCTTTGAAAGATACACCGAGTTGTCCGTCCTTGTACGGTTTCCTAATAAAGAAATCTTGTTCTTGCAATCGTCGACGTCGTGATGACTATCAAAGACGTCACATGACTTGTACTACACATGACATGTGAACCCTAGTCGAGAACATTGTTACGTGGATAATATTTCCTGTGAATACTAAAGGCCATGGCAGCTAGACAAAGAATCTATCATAATTACCACCACCAGTTTTGTTGGTATGATAAACAAATTACAGATCGTGGAACATCTTTTACAGCGACTCACAGCCGCCATTTCACCAAAGGCACAAAATATAACTTTGGCGTTCCACTGTGATGTTCATTAGTTTGCAATATATTTTCCCTTTGAACATCTCCTTGCGTAAACTTTATTCTTTCATAAGTAGGCACCATACCGTACTCAAATATGGAAACTTCAAAGAGTAGCAGTTCAATGGTCTTTGATTCCAGCCTGCGATCTACAACCCCGTTGCCATTACAAACTCCAAGGTTTTATGACAGCATCTCCCTGTTAAACACGGACCCCGGTCGAAGCCAACCTTATTGACAGGTCCCACATGTATCGTGGGTTTCCGAGATCTAGGTCGTCCAACCATGAGGCTCAAAGCCCTGGTAGTTGTGGGGTACCCAGCATGTCAGCGTTCCTTCAAAGAATCGCTCCAATAACAACACATGTTGTCCGTGGGGGTTGACTAGTTAAGGCCAGGGCGCAAGTGTTGTCGTAGTTTTCATGTTGTTGCCTAAGGTGGGAGTGGATAAATCGCTCTTATCCCACTTTCCGTGGGCATTTGGTATCACAATCATGTGTATATATGCTGTACGTCATTTATATAGGGGAGCCAAGATCTTCAACAAGGCAGACAGATTCTGATATAGTAAAAGTTCTCCTCAGTTCTGAACTAGGTCATGTGCATAAAGTTCGAAGCAATGGATTCAGGGATGGCTCACATAACTCCAGTGTGTACGATGATATTCGTACAGACATGCGCACAAGCCGCACAGTTGCGAATTTAGATGGGTTTTTGATGACGCATACATACGTCATCCATGGCACACAACAACAGCAGATCAGAATACGCTAGTTGATATAGTTTACCAGCTCTGACTTTCTAGAAGCCATGTATACACGTTCCTGGTGGTTTGTCAACTCTGGTATGCCCACTTTCCACCAATACGGCAAAAATCCTTGACCACTTTCCCTTGCCAAAGATGCTCATCTACATTTGGCATCATGTTAGAATACATACTCTATCTAATAACTGGACGTTGCCGAAATATGATGACTGGTTATAGGAAATTGGGCACAGTAATCTGAATACTAACCCCAGTGTATAACAAGCATTTATATCGTCAGCTGATGTTTATGCACATATATGTGCACAGGTATCGTCATAGTGGACATACAGAGCCGTAAACCGGGTGGTACTACAAGATTTTCACAATCGCAGTTACAAGACATGTTCCCCTATATTACATTACATACTTGTCTAACATTGTGGTTGTCCTTCGCTTAGTGTTGCAGCTCCGGGATCTACAAACTACTCTTTGATGTATGTGGCTCAACATTTAATAGGTCCACAGAATCCAAGGTCCCACCGTCCCATTTCAGGAACTGGCAATCTATGGAGCCTGCGTTCCTGAGATTCTTCAACCGAATCTCAATGCATTCATGTAGCGAATCCTATAATCTCCGTGCATCTGCTGTGATGCACGGTTCAGAGGCCGCAGATCCCAAACATCTTCCATGAACGATGCTGCAGTTCCCGATTACATGTGTGCATACATATGTATGTACACATGCGTTCGCTTCCATTCAGCGCCCATTTCAGGATGTATGTAAAAGCTATATCCACTAAACATGTCATTTGAAATAGTAACTGTCTGGAATTGCAGCCCATTGTGGGGGCTCTCTGTCCACACGTAGCATTCTGTTCAATCCAACGGGTTACATGCTGACAACGTTACTGGGGGCGAGCAGCGGAACTTTCCATGGGTTGTCAGTCTCGACTATCACTTCTGAGAGTATAAATCATGTGGACATTCGGTGTATATATCAAATCTACCAATAGCTGTAAATGTATGCGAAAACACGCCCATGTTCAACTTGACGAACACGTTATGTAGCAGCAGAAGCTGTGAAGCTGGGCAAAGCTGACATTCTTCAGTGGCGTAGTTTGACAACACAAGGTTCGGGATAGATCTTCAAAGCAGAATTCTGCATGTGCGTATGTATGTACATGTATACATACATGTATGCAGACAACGTTGTAGTGAGATCGGGAGGGCTGACAAATGGGTGCGGTAACCCGGGTATCTATCCAACCACATGTGATCGAAACTCCAAACAAAGAACGTATCTAAATGGTTAACTATTTCATGTGTTGGTGTTTTATTCCAATACTAAGGGAATTAGCAATCAACATTCTCTCCAATAAATTTAGCGGCGTGTTTAGATGTGTTTATATAAGTTACATGTGCTTATACATGTGTATGTACGTATGCAGGTGACCCATCTGGTAGAAATCTTTGAGTGGCCCATCATTATTTTACTTTGTAGTGTCCAAACAATATAACTCCCTCATCAATTGTCGTCAACACTGTGGATGAAGAAGAACCATCAACCAATCACTATACATAATTAGCACAGCAGCTAAAACGATTCAAAATTCCTCCTGCACATTTTCAACACGCTAATTATTGCATGTGAAAAGGTAGGGTTAGGGTACATAATGTAAAAAGCGGGGCTCTAGGCAGCCATAAAGTCAACATCTGGAACTAGGCTGTGCACATAATCGTCAAATGGACGTGGGTAAGAACCTATGCATGCATTGTGAATATCAAAGAACCACTATAGTTTCCAACTGAATGGATCCAAACTGCACCTGTAAGGTCCGCATTTAGACTCACAATTTGTTCCAAGATTGTTATGTCAATTCGGAACGAGTCTGCAGCTTAGCGCATGCACTCTGCCTGTCTCATGTTACTTCAAGTCTAGCGACTTGCTCTTGGATTTGAGTTTGTTATTCTGAACCGCACCTAAATCCTTCTCGTCTTAAGCCGTGCCCGAACCCTGTGGACCATGCCCGGTTAGTTGGGCAACCCATGTCATTTTGATCCATCAGGCCTGCCGTAACATTCCTTCGCCCAACAAGTCGAACCAGGATCATAACCTCTATTTTGTATTATGGCCCATTTCTTGACCGGTGTTGCACCACTGTCATCACAGCCCTCCGCCAGGCAGCAGCCATCCCTGAGCCATCCTTAAACCTTTGTCACGCCTTGCAACCTCGTCGAGTCGACTGGTTTCTTCGTTTTCTCTTTGTGTCTTGATATACCCCGACTGGCAGCCACACCGTTGTCTTTCTACAACACCCTTCAATTGATCTTCACTTTTTGTTTGGTGACATCTTGCTTCACCCACAGGACAAGCCATATTTGCCAACTACCAGTTTATCTTTTATGACATCAGCCTCGTCATACCTTGTTTCCCCCCTCATTAGTTGCCGTCAAATCCGTATTCACAGGGCAATTGCTTGCAAATATCCGCCGTCCTGCCTTTCTTCACCCGACCTACCCCTGTTGTCTCAGATTGGTAATCCGGACTAGGCGCAGTCATTTCTCAAAACGAGGCCCCGTTGAACTCTTGTCTCTTATCTTTTTTTTTCCATCTCCAACTTCAACAAATCCATCATCAGCACATTCACCTTGATGGTGGGATATCTTTTCATTGCTACTTTTCAAAAACAATCATTATCCTAGGAAACACACTCTTTATTACGACAATCTTTGAAGGACATTTCAGTCACCCCCACGCGCCAACCGTCCCCGGTCTGTTAACTGATTTTTCGGCAACTACTCTTTCGGTCGCCGAAAATGCTTACCAATAACGACTCCCCGTCTGCCAGTCAGGCTTCGGCCGAAGAGGGTATCTCGAAGCCTGTTCCTTCCTTCCAGCGCAGCACTTCAAACTTGACGCCTTCTACTACTTCTACCCCCCCTTCGCTCCAGCGTCACCCTCAATCTAATCTGGAGTCCTCGACTGTAGATACTTTGTTATCTGATACTCTTTCCCGCCTTGATCTGTCAGCAAATGTGACTATTTCCCCCAGGCCGTCTGAGTCATCGGCGCCGACTGCCTTGTTTAAAAAGCCCAACGTCAACCCCGCCCACGCCGAAAAGTCTGACGCAGTCACCAGAACTGGCCGGTCTACTCAAATCAACCGTCGCCGCTCTTGCTCTGACGACAGCACTAGTGAATCAGAATCAGAGTCTGAGCAGAGTAAAGACGATGCTTCCACTTCATCTTCTGCTACTTCGGTAAGCAGCGTTGAAAGCTCATCTAAAACCGCGGCTGTTTCCGCAATCTCTGCGCGTTTGAGCACCCGTACTATATCACACATAGTGCACTCTATTCTTATTCCATTGCGTAAAAAGCCCACTTTACGGGATTTCCTTCCAATCTTGCAGGAAGTGCCTGGACGCATTTCCAACAATACCATCACTTGTCTACGTGATCTTGAGAAAACTCTCATTTTCATGGCACCAGTAAGTCAACTATCGGATTCTCCGTGTATTTGGGGAGATACTTACCGTCGTTTACTTTTAAAGGAGAGAGCCAAGACTGCCAATCTCTACCTCGACTTCTGCCTTTCATCCGCTGCTTGCATTCAACGAGTTGTTGACCAGATTCCCGAGAGAGACCGCACCCGACCGACCGACCGCCTCTACACATTTGCCTATTTCTCCGATTTGACCGACCAGATTCGCCAATACGCTGCTCACCTGGCTGTTTCTAAGGCCCAAATCGCTGCTGGATCCAATTCCTCTTTGCTAGCTCATCCGTATGTTTTATACCAACCTGTTGTACCCGATATGTGTTCCCCGAAGACGCTGGCCCTGGCTACTACAGATGTTAAGTCCGTACTGGCTAGTCCTGCGTCTTTTTGGGAAGATTTCGGTTCTGGGGTTCATCCCCAGTTAGGCCCGTTGGTGTCACCGATGACAGTCTTGTGTGCTCCATCGGTGGCCTTGACTGACCAAGATCTTGATTTGAAGACAAGTTTACTGACACAAAGCTTACCTCCGAACAGCACCGACGAGATTAAACTCTACGGCGGTATGTCGCAAAACGGTCGCCCCGCACAACTCGTGCGTGTCACTAAAGATGGCTTGACCATCTCAGTTGAAACCGGCGAACTCCTTGAGGACGAGAACGGCCCCATCAAGCAAGAGACTCCTACTCGGTTCAAGCGTTCGCTCAGCGAGGAAGCTGCTGACGAGGAGGAGATTTTGCGCTCCATGGCCCGCCGCAAGAAGAATCCAACCCCTGAAGAGTTAGCACCCAAGAAGTGCGAGCATCCTGGTTGTGGTAAGGAATTCAAGCGTCCCTGTGATCTCACCAAGCACACCAAGTCCCATCAACGCCGCTGGAAGTGCCCCGAGCGTGATTGCAAGTACCACACTTATGGATGGCCAACTGAGAAGGAGCGTGACCGCCACATCAATGATCGTCACTCTTCTGCCCCGGCTCTTTTCAAGTGCCAATTCCACCCGTGTCCTTATTCATCAAAGCGCGAGTCGAACTGCAAGCAGCACATGGAAAAGACGCACGGCTGGGTCTATGTTCGTACTAAGTCGAATGGCAAGAAGGGTCCCGAGCCCGAGACACCCACACTGCCACTCATGGGAACTCCCGGTCCTATGGGCATGATGCAATCACCCAACTCAGCGCAGCCTACTCCTTACCTGCAAAACATTTCCACTCCCTCTAGTGCAGAGAGCATGGGTATTGCTACGCCACCCCAGGAACTTTTGCAGGCATTTAACAATAGTCACGTGGACTTGAACAGCTACATGCCTGACTTTGCCTCTATGAACGACAATGTCAACTTGGGCGACGACGCCTTGATGCAACTGGGCCTAGAGTTCCCCGACTCTCTGATCAACCAACCAGGAAACCTGCCCAACGTCAGTTCACTCAACCCCGACATGAATGCTCACCTTGGCCACAACGCCATGTCGACCCCCGCGACTGATTTGGCTGTTACACCTTCGAGTCTTCAGTCTCCATATGATGAACTTGCTTCAGCCTCTGGCGTTGATTTCTCCTTGAACGAAGATATCTATGCTGCTCATGCTTCCATCAGTCCCTTTGGTATGAACAACGTTAACGATATCTTCACACAACATCTTCTTCAGCAGCAACAGGCCAACTTCCAACGGATCCAACCGATGGGTAACGGTATGGCGCAACAAAAGATGCTCCCCCAGACGTTCAATCTGATCTCTCCCATGAGCGCTGACGAGTTGGATTTGTACGCTCCTGGCGGTGGATTTTCAGGTCACTCAGGTTATGATGATATCAACACCACAATGACTGGCCAAGTGGATTTCCCGCTGTACCCACAGAACAATGGCACCCAAGCTCCGGACACGACCTGGAAAGATCTTCAGGCTCAGTCGCTGTTTGACGGCCTGAATCTTCCCGGGTACACGGCTGATCCTCATTCTTCACAAGCTCTGTTTGAAGGACAGGTTGATTGGAATGGTCAGGGGCCGGTAATGGGTGGAGGCCAACAGTAGATGGAACCGCCTCGGCATTTCCAGTTTTATGAAGTTATGATTTGGTTTTTATTTTGAGTTTAATGCTTGGCCGCCTTTGCCTTGGTCTATGTTTGGCCAGTGGGGTCATGGCAGGTACCGGGGGTGTGGTTTTGCTAAGCGAGTAGCGCATCTATGGCGTTTTGTATCAGTCTTTGTCTCGTTATTGTGGTTTTAGTTGTTATTTGCTTTTCAAGTTCTTTTCCTTTTCATTTAGCCAAGAAGCTTTCATTGCAACATTTTCTTAGTTCTCTAGTTTGGCCATCAAAATATATCAATGATATTGCATGCCTGCACATATGGCTGTGCCTAAGTTATTTATTTTTGAAAATGCGTGAATCGTGTAGGACATGTGCAGTTGTTGCATATGACGTCAGTAGCCTACATACAAACTTCTGTCCCTGACTGCTGAATTGATCTGTCGATAAACATGTGGGGATTGTGATATAGCAGGGGTGTGACACGGAATCCTACCCCGCACACAGACCTGCGTGAACTCGTACATACATACTTCTGTACACATACAAGTGTCCTAATACTCACCTCTTTCTCTCAACTCCTTTCCATACTTAGTTCTACATTGAATCCAATTCTACACAATGGAGGCACATGTGCCACATTTCACCTGGGAACCTTACTGCGCCTTATGTTGTGGACGGGACCCAGAAGAACGTGAAGATGAGGTCCCGGCAGACCTTCATCCAGACTGGGCGTGGACGAATGGAGTGGAGGAGCTTGCATATGGTGATGGATCACTTGCCCACGATCCTTTAGAGAAACCCTGGAGAATCGACAAGGTCTCACCAGAGATGCTATTGACAAAGGATCAGGGAGATTTGTTTGCTGGAGAGTCAGGGCGGTGGATCTCAGGGGACATGGAACGGCTGTACACCTTTCGTCACACCGTGCCCCCGGTGCCCCAGATTTTGGCGTTTTTCCATGACCCTAGAAGACAAGATTGTTGGGTGTAAGTGAAATGATATCAAACTACTGTCATTTACTAATGATTGAGTTATAGACGACCATTGGCCCATTTGACTCCTCGAGAGCTCGTTGAAGAATCTCCGATACGGTACCTGGTCCCATCATCACCTAGAGAGATCATTCCTCCATTCCAGACCGACTGGATGGAAGTAGCACAAATGGATGAGTCCGAACTCGGGCGAAATCCCGATGTCCCACCAGCGCCTGTTAGAGTAGGACATCTAGACGGCATGCGATTCCCGGGCCGCGAGAAGGCCATATTCGTTCATTGGCATTGCATGCAGATTCTAGTTACTCAGCTCGTGAACAAAAGGATAGATGCACAGCTCACGACAGAGGACTGGCTCTCATTAGAGCATGAAGCTTTGGGTGTGGCAATGTATTCGCTTGTCAATTTACAAACGCCAATTGACATTTTGAGTGCCAAACGAAAGCACTTCACTGAAGAGGGCGTCTCACGTTGGAGGGGCCGGATAGCTACAATGCCATTGGTGAAAGATGGCATATTACAAAGGGCTTTGAGTCGTTTGTTGTTTCGGTCGAACCGGTTTCAACAAAATCTCGAATTGAAAGATTCAGAGGAATTGGCAGATCAAACAGTCAACGCCCAACTGTCAGAGGGTATGCTATTCAAGCTACCACCCGAACTCCTTACTTTGATTTTAGTTCATCTCGATTCAGATGAGATACGAACAGTAAGCAAAGTGTCACGATCTCTAAGAGCCATTGTGCGTAATGACCACTTCTGGCTATCTTGGCTGCGTGTTGGCAGATATGACAGGGTCTTTCCAGAGCTAAATGATGTCTTTAGTAATGGCATTGAGATGTGTAAGCGGGAGAATAGACCCCTTCCCAAATGGAGAGAGGTTGCTGGTTGGCTTGAAATGGTAACGACGCCTACTAATCTCCATGGTGGATGGGGATACGTCATTGATTCACGAATGGGTCTCCTCACTATGGTCGATATTGTCAAGGAGCGGTACGAGGTCGTGAAATCCCAGGCAACTTGGGCTACCGAAAACCCGCAGGGGACATACTGCATGGAGGCTGCTATGGTATTGTCCCATTCTGCTATTCACGACTTCAAGGACCCCGATGTTCTGATGTTGATTAACAATGAGTCATATCCATTTGTTTCAACAACCCTTTTACCAGGCCTAAATGGTAGTACTGTCAGTCTACGATACGAAGCTGAAAGTCCAATGATTTACCTGGCTGATGGCCATAAAGATGATGATGAGAATGTTTTGGCCGCTGGTGATGTTATCGTATTGATTGAGTTTGGAACCTCAGAGACTGTGGCCCAGAAGACTGGTGGTATCGTACATGTACGGGTAAGTTTACTGTGAGACAAGCACGACGCCTCTACATAACATGTTGAACATAAACACTAACGAAACTTCATCACTTATGTAGTTGATAACAAAAAACGGGATCACAATCTCACTGTCCATGCCTGGGTTCGAGAATTCACCTATCGACCGAGTCATGTATTACCACGCCCCGCAAGGAATGTTGTTTCTTGACCAGATTTACAGCCCAGAACACTTTTCTTGCTGTGATGCCCGAGGACTAAGCCCTGGCGACCCACTTAGTGATTGGAGCCGGATCAATATTTCCGCCTTCCGAGCTGTCACCCAGGGACCCTTGGAAGACGCCAGCGATCGTAATGGTAACCCGTTGAACCGAATCTATTGGTCAGCAAAGGAAGGCATTGACGAGCTAAGGAAGTACATTGCCGAGAACAATACTATCATTCAACCTAACTTTAACAAGAGGCTGCAGGGTAGAACAGTTCGCTCTGTATGGTTCGGAGCGGAGGAAGATCTGACGGAGGAGCCTCAAGAGTGGTGTATATATAGACAGAGATTAGAGGGTAAACGAGCCATCGTGGCAGTGAAAAGGCCGGGACAGTCCGTGGTTGGTCTGGATCTCGCGCAGGCGGAGACATGGCCAGAGGAGGATATAGAGAAGGTCATCATTTCACGAGGGGGAAGTCTAGTTGCTTTGATGAAAGATGAACGCATCCTGATGATTGTTCCAAGGGATAAACGGCCTGTGGATAGAGGAAGTTATGACTATCCGGTACCGTTATTTTCGGGAGGCACGTTCCGGGGGATAGTTTGGGATGGCGAGGCAGAGTTTCTGTTGAAATGGCGGAGTCCTAGCGAGTAAGAAAGTACTTAATGCGTAGAATGTAACCGTTCTGAAGTATACGACACATCACAGTATTTGATTATATTCTATCATCATATTACAAAATCTCCTGATGTTTACTACATAACACGGGTCCGTATGTACAAATCACATAATCCATATTTTCGTGTACTCCCCGCGTAATTGGGTAAGAAATTTTGAGGATGGGACATTTAGTGGCTTGGCTTGGGATGGTGACGGACTGGGAGGCATCAGCATACCACTACGCCAATTAAGAGTCTCAGCTCGATCCGCGTATCGGGCATCTTCTGTCGGATTCCCGCCCCCAATAGTCTGCTGCTGTGCATTGCCGCCAGCACCATTGCACCATTTGGGGGTGGGACAGCCTCTGCCCTATCTGATGGTTGCTTACTACGTGTTCGCTTTTCACTGTAGAGGAATTGCCTCCTATATAGACTATGTTGGAACAGCACTAGTAACAAAGTCTAAAGGTTCTGCTTCTTTTTGGCGCAGTGGTATGCTGATGCCTCCCAGTCCGTCAACATCACAGCCTCCCTTGGTGGTCTGATCTGGGATATTTCCAAGAGAATGTTCATGGTTTTCAATACAAATAGTCATTACTTTGGTTTTAGTGCTTGTTCTCCGAATTTCCTTGCCTCGTTGAGTATACGTTTAGTTGAGACCTCCTACAACGATTATGTTCCTATTCCTCGGTGCTACGATTAAGTCAACTTGGTCCTTCGACCTCTAAGCCCAGGTGCCCACCTTGTGCACCCAGATGATAGCCAGTTAAGTTCGGCCGGTGCTAAGTGTAACGTCAGCAACGTCGGGGTCGGTAGGATGAACTAAGGAAGTTTTTCAGGACTCTATTTAGCAGGTGAACCTGAACATACTACTGGGTTATGAGATGTAAAACCCCATTGTAATCCTACGTTCTTCTCCTTTGTTGGATGTAGACAATTAGGTGCTAGTTCTTGGCCTATGGGCACTCTACAGTCCATCTTATTCAACCCCTGTTGTATAATAACGATATTATCATCGTGCTAGCGTTTTGGTGGTATGCCACCACTACAGCATCAAAAAGATGCACCCTTTGGTCTTTGTTAATAGTTGATACGTATGTACACATGATATCAGCGACTTTAAGATTGCAGTTTCTCTGCCCGTTATTTGTTACACACATCCCACTAGCCGTTCTAGCAGGTTCCTGGCGGGTTTCAAGACCCATTGTATAAGATCTTAGTGAAGTGGATATCACCCCACTTCAACTCCGCCTTATAAACACGGGTCTTGTGGCTTTGGGCAAGTGTGGAATTCACATGGTTTGCTGGGACCGCCCAAAATCGGACTTGGTTGCAGTCAATATCCCTGACCAAGAGCGGGTGGACTGACATTTCCCAAAAGAGGTAGGGATATATTAAGCAGAGAAGCCGCGCTTACTCCCCGCAAAGTCGATCTGACTTTTTTGCGCATTTGCATCTTATATTCTTTACGTACAACAACACTATACTCATCATGTCTTCTCCTTATGACGCCGAATACGCCCCTGGCCTTGCCGTAGATTCGAGCATTGTTGACTTCTTTGTCAACTTTTACAAGACCTCTGACACCAAGGGGTTTGATGAGAACTATCTTGCCTTCTTCACTGATGACGCTACCCTCAAGCTGGCCTCTATCAGCACCAAGGGTCTCACCCGTAAGTTCCCGGGTTCTCCCATCATAGACGTTTTCACCCCTCTAACAATGTGGTTGCTCTTTATTATAGAAATTGCGAAACTCCGTCAAGCGTGCTGGCATGGCGTGGTTACTTGGGTTCATACCGTGAACAAAGTATTCCCCTTTGGCAACTCTGCTACGGAGTTCATGCTTTACGGGTCGGTCACCATCACTCGTGAATCGGGCGCCACCACCAAGGACTGGGCTGCGCATGCCATTCTTGAGAACGAGGAGGGCCAATTCAAGCTTAAGTTCTACCAAGTCTACCTGGATGCCGACAAGCACTAAGTGTGAGCTGGTATATGTTTATTTATGATTATGTATATACGAAACATCATTACGTTCTTTTCAAAGAATTTGTTTTTGTCATTAAGCGTTGAGGGGTTTGCGGCCGTAACAGACCCAGCTAGTTAAAGGTTTCTATGTTAGGGCTTGTTCATCGAATATCAAAGATAGCGCAATACTTACATTGGCCAGTAAGAATGAATCTTTTTGCTGTGAATCTCTGCTCGCACCTTAGCCAGAAGGGCGGCAGTTTCTTCGGGAGACCATTGCAAAATACGGGTGTAGATGGCAAGGGTGAAAGCTTCAAGACCTGAGTTAATGTTTTCAAGGTTCCAGGCGCCTGTGAAGATGGTGTTAGTTTCATAGAATATTGGTAGATGAATTTACCACCACATACCGAGCTCTTTCATGTGAGGATCGCGTGGCCATTCATTTTGCGGCCACATGAATTTGCGCTGCACAATTTCCTCGAAACCGATACGCTCCATTTGCTCCTTGTACCGCAGGGCTGAATCGACCGGCCGACCTAGCTTCTCCATTTCCCTATGGATAGTGCTAATCCACTTCTGAGTGTGCGTGCCGTTGAAAGTGTCGTCGTCTGATTTGATAGGGAGCACATCGATTAACTCAAGGTAACCACCTGGTGCCAAGTTATCGTAGGCTTGTTGGATATAGCGGTCCCAGTTGGAAATTGACCATGTCATCATACGGGAGTGGATGTAGTCAAAGGGAGTGTTAAAGTTCCATTGTTCTTCCATATCATCGACTTGGAAGATGACGTTTGGTGGCACACATGACGACTGTATAGGCGAAAGATCGACACCAATAACTGCCGCTTCCGGGTGCTCATCGGCAAAGTCAATCGCCCAAATGCCCGTGCCCGTGCCAACATCGAGCACGTTATTCAACTGGTGGCCATTCTCATTAACAGGCGCTAATTGGAGACGATTCCCAAAAGTGAGCATAAAAAGGGTGTGTTGGTGATCTAATCGTTCCTGTTCGAGCGAATCGTTTGGCACGACGTATTTGCCGTCCTTATAGGCGTGGTATGTGCGGCCATTTTCAATGCGGTAACGCATGACGGAGGACATAAGTGAGGTAGTCGAGGAGCCCATAGACGAGGCTAACCCTGAATTGGAAAGCGACGGCTCTGAGTCGTCGCCGTCAGTGTCGATTTCGATGTCGGTGTGGTCTTGGATGATAGGCTGTGAAATTTGTGGGGTATTGGCGTTGGCGACCGGCGCAGTACCAGCGGGGGTTTCGGTAGATGACATGTTTTTCTGGTGGTTTTTTAAAGAAGAAGAAAGATTCAGGTGGTTGGCGACAGGGAGGACGTTGTAGGATATTCAGCTATATAAAGGGTTTTTTCCTTTGTTGAGAGAGACTCGATCCTCCTAACACACTGACTCTAGCAAGCGTCACAAAGAACAATAAGGAATGAAGAGAAAAAAATACGCGTGGAAGATGCTGCAGTGTTTTAAACGATGAGCCAAGATTGTCTAACCGCCGGTGGATGCGATATGCAATAGGAGCAACAGGGACGGTATTCGGCGAAGTCTTTTTGTTGCCCTATTTGGGAATACAAGCAGAAGCCGAGGAACGGGGGTCCGGCTGAAGGATGCGGATCATTGAGTGGGGGTGAACGGGTGATAGTGTCGTCCATGTCAACATATTGAAGAATGTGATTAGATGCGTATCAACATGAGTGAAGTTGTACATACGTAAATGGTATCATTCGACTTGGATCCACAAACGTGTGCGCATGTGCATACATAAAGGCTGCCGTATTGGTTGCAATCCTAAGCGGTTTCCCTCCTCGCCTAGCTTTATTNGGATCATTGAGTGGGGGTGAACGGGTGATAGTGTCGTCCATGTCAACATATTGAAGAATGTGATTAGATGCGTATCAACATGAGTGAAGTTGTACGTACGTAAATGGTATCATTCGACTTGGATCTACAAACGTGTGCGCATGTGCATACATAAAGGCTGCCGTATTGGTTGCAATCCTAAGCGGTTTCCCTCCTCGCCTAGCTTTATTATCTGAGGGATGAACCTTCTCGTTGTTTTCTCGTCCTTGGTCTCTTCCTACGGCCCACACACAACACATCCGCTTCACCACGCAGGCCTCTCGACTGCGGCCCCCAATTCGCATGATACCCCACCATTTCCATGACTATCCAAAACTCTCTTGCTCAGCCGGGGTCTGTATGACTTCTTAACCGGCGCCACACGCCCCAAATGGTAGCAGTGTGATTCCATTCGTTGTTCCATCCCGGGGCTCGCCGCTAAAACACGGCCCTCAATATATTACATGTGACTGTTGCATGGCCATGTTGTAAAGTGTTCTTCTCACATCAATCCTCACTACGCATATGCGCAAATCACAGCCTCCTGTTGGATCAACTTGCTTCCTGTGGTTCCACTTTACTTCCTCCCAGCCTCAAACCTTCGAGCCGCGTATGAAACTACAATGGACGACGGTCCGTTCCCCTTGATTTTTTCGCCCCCGTGCTTACGGCCGAATGTTCTGTCTACCTTCTAGGCTGCATGAATAGAAGGGTAAGCGCGGTATAAACAGGGATAGAGCTGGAAATGCGATGGCAATAAACTACAAGGCCAAGGTCTAAGTGGTCTCCACATACGGGAGAAACTATCGATACAAATGACCCATTTTCTGACTTGACTGTGATCGGACTATTACTGGACACATCCCGTCAGATCTCAACTTTTGCCCGGGCTCGGATCCGCCCGGAATCCTCCGTTTTTAGCGACTGTAACCCAACCACTACCGTAACTCAATCCGATATGGTCTAGGGGCTAGGATATCTCGCTCTCATCTTGAATACAAGGCGATCCGAGAAGGCCGGGGTTCGATTCCCCGTATCGGAGGTTTCTCTTTTGCCTGCATTGTCGTCATTAGGGTCTAACCCTAGATTTCTCCAACGTGTCGTTATCTTATCGCATCTTGGTGCAAGCTCTCAGCGCAAAGGGCTGCTAGAACCGGAGGAAGCGCCATCGGAGTCGCAGTTACGAGGGGTGGAAATACTAATGCGCCGAGGCAGAGCAATGTGTTTTGAATATTCATAGCGGGTTTACTTTTTGTGCGCCTTCATTTTTGTATTATCTAGAAATCATTATACTTTTTTAGTGTGATTTTCATTGTTGGTGACTTGTCATGCTTTCTAAACGGAATATTGCGCTGGTGGCACTCGCCATGGTTGGTGTAATGGCGGTTACGGCGCGCGCCGAGGTTGTTGCCAAGGGCATTGAGACGGCCGAGTCTTTGGCTGCTTTGAGTTTGGAGCAGATTGAAGAGGAGTTGCAGGTTAGTTTATAATTCCAATTGGGTAGTTGCTTTGTGTGGTGATTAACACGTATTTTGTTTGGCAGTCTTGCGAAATTGTAAAGAAACTCTCGAATGCGAAGGCCGAGGCCTTAGACTCGACACAATCGGGTGTGATGAAGAACGTGTTCGCCTATCTGTTCCCCGGGTCTCCTGCCGTCAACTCTCTTCTCGCTACCCTCTACATCTCCGGACCACCCAACTTCCTTCTGGCCCTTTGCCCGCCTAACATTGACCCGGCCTCGTTGACGATCATGGTGGCCTTTGCCGTAGGTGGACTTATGGGTGACACGCTGTTCCACCTTTTGCCTGAAATCTTCCTTGGCGAGGATGAACCAGATCGTGCGAAATTGGTGCTCGTGGAGCCTAACCGGAACTTGCTTCTGGGTGTGGCTATCTTAATTGGCTTCATGACGTTTGTTGCTATGGACAAGGGTCTGCGCATCGCTACTGGTGGAGCAGGTCATTCGCATGATCACGGCCATAGTCATGAGGAGCACAAGGAGGAGGTTTCTGAAGGCCAAGCTACAGGTGTTGAGACTGACAAGTCTGGCGCCGTTCAGCGCAAGGGAAAGACCGTCGAGACTTCTGAGATTGTTGAAGCACCCGTGTCCAAGGAGCTTAACCCATCTGTTAAGCTCGCTGGTTACCTGAACTTGATTGCCGACTTCACTCACAACATTACCGACGGTCTAGCTATGTCTGCCTCTTTCTATGCGTCGCCAACTGTTGGCGCGAGCACCATGCTGGCTGTCTTCCTTCACGAGATCCCTCACGAGGTGGGTGACTTTGCGCTGTTGATCCAGAGTGGGTTCTCTAAGAAGCAGGCTATGGGCGCCCAATTTGTTACCGCTATCGGTGCATTCTTGGGTACATTGATTGGTATTGCGATCCAGGAATTGGGTGGCGGTGGCTTAGATGAGGCTGGNGGAGGAGGTTTCTGAAGGCCAAGCTACAGGTGTTGAGACTGACAAGTCTGGCGCCGTTCAGCGCAAGGGAAAGGCCGTCGAGACTTCTGAGGTTGTTAAGGCACCCGAGCCCAAGGAGCTTAACCCATCTGTTAAGCTCGCTGGTTACCTGAACTTGATTGCCGACTTCACTCACAACATTACCGACGGTCTTGCTATGTCTGCCTCTTTCTATGCGTCGCCAACTGTTGGCGCGAGCACCATGCTGGCTGTCTTCCTTCACGAGATCCCTCATGAGGTGGGTGACTTTGCGCTGTTGATCCAGAGTGGGTTCTCTAAGAAGCAGGCTATGGGCGCCCAATTTGTTACCGCTATTGGTGCATTCTTGGGTACATTGATCGGTATTGCGATCCAGGAATTGGGTGGCGGTGGCTTAGATGAGGCTGGCATGCCGCGGAATGGTGGTATCTGGGGAACTAGCTTGGTAAGTTCGATCGTGACATTTTGTGGGGCATTTTTTTACTAACTTTTTTCGTGTTTAGGCCCCTGGTGATCTTCTTTTGCCATTCACTGCTGGAACCTTCTTGTATGTGGGTACTGTGTCAGTCATTCCTGAACTTCTCGAGACTGGTCCTAACAAGGCCGCTGAAGTCAAGAAGACTCTGGGCCAGTTTTTGGCTGTTGCCGTCGGCGCGGGAATCATGCTGTACATTTCTTGGGATTAGATATGCCGGAAGTGCCTGCCGAGGTCAAAGATAGTTGAAACATATCATGTCAATACATACAGCTTAGATTCATCTAGCTCCATATTTCCTATCTCGCCAAGCTCAAAATTATCAGTCATTGCGCCTTTCACGTCATCCAAGTAATACATTCAGTCATTCGTGAATCACAAGCCAGCCTCCTTCAGGTCCCAACAGCAAAAACGCATAAGTCGACATGGATTATTGACATGTCTTCAATAGGGCGCGGGCTCAAAGGGCTAGGGTTGACCTGAAGGGCGGAATTTGCGCTTGCAGAATTTCCTATTTTGGACGCCGACAAACTCCAATCTAGTAGCTGAGTTGGCTCCGATGAGTCGAGTTAGGATTTAGGGACTGCGGAATGAAAAGCGAAGCAAAGAAACCAGGGCGCTCATTTCTCGAGTTTGGTTTGTCATGAGACTTGAAATCGGTCGGCCTAGAACCTCGGGGAAATGCTGAGCACGCAAATACACAGTACAGCTTACTAAAAGGATACATATGTCGTCTTATATTCATCAAAAGTTAACACACAGAAATTGACGGAGCAATTCTACATTTACGTAAGAAGTTCGTCGATTCTTCATCGGCTTTGTCAGGTCTGGCGCCCTTTCTGTGTTACCGCCCGGTTAAGTGTGGCATATAGCACGGACGGGAGCCATGGATCAGCTAGGGAGCTGCCATCCACTGCCTAACAAGCGAACGTGGGGCCGGGATGACTGATTCAAACTTGACCGTTGTGGGGAATGACTTACATGTGTACGTATGTATGTATGTACATTGTATGGACGGGGCGACGGCGTGTGTGGGTCTATGACTGCGCGTGTAAGTCGGGGCATGTGTTTATTGGATGTAGGGTGAAGTAAGGAGAGCTAGGGCATTTGATATGTCTAGTTGGTAGTTATATAAAGAGAAGGAGGCATCCCACTGTTCATTTGATCCAAAGTAGTAGTTCCACATCGCATCCATTGTTTCTAAGAAGTCTCCACTTACTTCTATTCTTCTAAAGCTATGCTTCCCGAAACCATGCTCGCCTCTACCTCTCGTGCCTTTTCTGGGTCCATCTGTCGGCCACAGAAGCCCGGAGCCCGTGCCGTCTGCGTTACTATTGACGACTATTCTTCCACCAAAATCTACTACCCGGGCCAGAGCATTACCGGCGTCGCTACTATCTACCCACCAAAAGACACTCCCTTTTCCGCCATTGAAGTTCTCTTCCTCGGTCAGTCCATCTCACGTATTGAGACGGGACAGTTTCCCATTGTCGCCAACCACACTATCCTCAGAATCGACATGCCATTGGATCATGTCTCTTGTATTCCAGCCGACAACATTCTGAAGCAAGGAGAAATCTACACCATTCCATTCTCCTTTATCATCCCTTCTCACCTGACTTTGTCCGCTTGTTCCAACCATGCTGCCGACCCGCATATCAAGAATCTGCATATGACCATGCCACCGTCTCTTGGCACCTGGNGAGGCGACTGTGACAACGCAGTTCAACGTTCCCTTCACTTTGCCTGAGGATACATTCTTTTTGCCGTCGTTCTACTCATGCCTTGTGGCCCGGACATACACTCTTAAGGTCGCGGTCACTTTAGCATCGGGAACTGAAGTCTCGCTCAGAATTCCAATACAAATCATAGCTGAAGGGCCCGGAGATATGGAAAAAGATGTCGGCCGAGATGGTCTTCCTTCGTTTGAAGAATACATGCACGAGGAAATGGTGGCGGATATTGACACGACACTCGGGACAAAACAAGAAAATCCAGAAGACGGTTTGCCAGACTACAATGATAGGAANTCGAATACACTGTCAGATGTCGCGCCCTACGTGTATCCCCCAATCAATCCAAGCCCAGCAAGATTTTCGAAGATTCCAAAAACATCAACATTCTTCCCTCCCACCCAACAAGGCCCCCGCTTGTTCTCGATGTCCAGGAAAAGCATTACAAACTCGAGGGCTCAAAGTCACTTCGCAAAGGGCTCTTTTCTGGTGGGTCTCGCATTGGTATCTTCTCTGCGCGCGCTTGGGAACCCGAGCCTATTTACATTGGTTCGCATGGTCGTCCGACTCGACGGTCAGCAAATCTTACACTCNAAGGCCCCCGCTTGTTCTCGATGTCCAGGAAAAGCATTACAAACTCGAGGGCTCAAAGTCGCTCCGCAAAGGGCTCTTTTCTGGTGGGTCTCGCATTGGTATCTTCTCTGCGCGCGCTTGGGAACCCGAGCCTATTTACATTGGTTCGCATGGTCGTCCGACTCGACGGTCAGCAAATCTTACACTCGACCTTGAATTCGAGTCGCTCAAGGCCGGTCTGGCTGCACCTGCAGTTACATCGGTATCAGCCAAGATGGTCGCACACACCCATTACTCCGGGGCCGGCATGACAAGATTACCAGATCGCGATACTGCTGCCGTTGACCTGAATCCCAAGTTTACCTACCAAAAAACAATTCCACTATTCAGTCACGAGCTTTCCAGTAATGTTGCTGCTTGGGGACATACGTTGGGTGAACCAATTCGACGATTTTCTTCGACATCTACGGGGTTTTCATCACTGCCACCACAGAATCCGGAGGCGACTGTGACAACGCAGTTCAACGTTCCCTTTACTTTGCCTGAGGATACATTCTTTTTGCCGTCGTTCTACTCATGCCTTGTGGCCCGGACATACACTCTTAAGGTCGCAGTCACTTTAGCATCGGGAACTGAAGTCTCGCTCAGAATTCCAGTACAAATCATAGCTGAAGGGCCCGGAGATATGGAAAAAGATATCGGCCGAGATGGTCTTCCTTCGTTTGAAGAATACATGCACGAGGAAATGGTGGCGGATATTGACACGACACTCGGGACAAAACAAGAAAATCCAGAAGACGGTTTGCCAGACTACAATGATAGGAAGATTCGCGGATTTGCCAAAAGGGTGCTATGAGTAATATTTTGATACTTAGAGTTGCAGTATATTGAATCGCAGAGTAATAATAACATAATATCAAATTGTGTTTTCAAAAAAGCGAACAAAAGGGTTTGTGTTAATAGGGTTATATATACTTGGGTCATTGTTTGAACCCAACTTTTGGTTACATTGTTCATTTGTTAAACCTTCCCGATTTAGCCTTGGATTTTGTGGATTCCTCGGGAATGTCTGCCGGCTTATAGGCTTAGTGGCGATTTTTCATGACAATGGTGATGGCAGGTAAGCTTGAAAGTGGTGGTGTATTTATATTACCCACCAGGAACAAATTAGCTATGCACATATATGCTCTGGTGTAGAGTGAGGCTGATCCCTAGATCTTGAGACTCGGTACATGAGNAGAAAATCCAGAAGACGGTTTGCCAGACTACGATGATAGGAAGATTCGCGGATTTGCCAAAAGGGTGCTATGAGTAATATTTTGATACTTAGAGATGCAGTATATTGAATCGCAGAGTAATAATAACATAATAATGAACTGCTTTTTCAAAAAAGCGAACAAAAGGGTTTGTGTTACTAGGGTTATATACATGGGTCATTGTTTGAACCCAACTTTTGGTTACATTGTTCATTTGTTAAACCTTCCCGATTTAGCCTTGGATTTTGTGGATTCCTCCGGAATGTCNGATCTTGAGACTCGGTACATGAGATCTTGCTTAACACCCACACATGTGGAACGCCAGATCCAGGTCCCAGGTCAGAGCCACCCCCGGAACCAATGCAAACTTGTCCATTTCAGCTAATCTATCAACCCCACCAGATATATTACAGAGACAAACAGAAACCTGTATCCGAAGTAGTATAAAATGACGTATCGTAAACAATTTTCAAGATAATTCATCAACTTCGTGCTGTCCGCAAATGGGAAACAAACAAACAAATAGACAGAACCGGTGCTTTGACATAAATCTAAATCGCCGCAACCCATGCATGCAGAAACCTATGATAGTGCGCGGACCAATGAAAGGGCGGCAAATAGAGGTGACCCCGAAATCCGCACGAACAAGACCCCCCCTTGCTTTGGAAATACGAAGTGGTGGATTTATAGGAATTTATGTGCATGGGAGTTGACCGTCACCACAGCTTTAGTCTACACCTTCGGAAGGTTCCATTGGCATTATACGAGCAATGACGATAGAAAAATTCCCGTCCGTACAGTTCTCCATCGAGTCGCGACTACCATTGTACACTTTAAGCAGGAACGTATGTATCTATACAGGTCCATCAAGGCACAACCGTGCACGCATTACTGGTCTTGAAACTCTATTTTGGGCTTGAATACCGGACCCCGGGAAGGAGCATTTAACTGAACCTGGCTTATATTGACCGCCGTGAAGGTAACGTGGGATGGAAGATAAACATTGAGATCTTATGAAGCGAAGGGGCCACATCTGAATACGAGAAACGTCGATCATAGACGTGGGCTATCTTCGAGAAAGGAGAGAAGTGGCAATGGCCGCTTGGTTTTCCAGACGTATGAGGACCGGTGGCATCCACTACTTCAGATGATTCTTGATTTTTAGTTTCCTCATCATCTCCGGCATCTAGTCCGTCACCTCATACATTTCATTTTTGCATACCGCCTAGAGTGGTTTACACTATCGTTTGCTATATTCTTTCATCGTATTGCATTTTTATCTGCATCACTAGATCTATCTATCACCATTGAACATTACACTTTATATTCTTATTCATCTTATACAATATGCGTACTTCTACCAGATTGACTGTTGCCTCTATGGCTGCTCAAGCTGCCAATGCAGCTTACGTTTGGCCTAGCAAGTACGACACTCAAGAGGATCTTCTTGTAATCCAAGACGGGTACCTCCGTTTTGGATTCACTGACCGTAAGTTCACCATATGATCCACTTTTCTGTCTATGCAACTAACATCCCATCCAGAGGCCGTCCCTTGTGGTTTTGGTGGCAACCAGGTCGGCACCAACACCGCCGGCGAGTGGATCCGTACTGCCTTCCACGACACCATTACTCACGACGCCTCCACTGGCGTTGGTGGTCTTGANGTAAGTTCACCATATGATCCACTTTTCTGTCTATGCAACTAACATCCCATCCAGAGGCCGTCCCTTGTGGCTTTGGTGGCAACCAGGTCGGAACCAACACCGCCGGCGAGTGGATCCGTACTGCCTTCCACGACACCATTACTCACGACGCCTCCACTGGCGTTGGTGGTCTTGATGGCTCCATCCGTTTCGAGACTAACCGCCCGGAAAACCCTGGCAAGGCTTTCAACAACACTCTGGGTCAACTGGCTGATTTCGTCACCCCCGTGACTTCCGGCGCTGATCTTGTTGCTATGGGTCTGGTCGCCGCCGTTGCGTCCTGCAGTGAAAACAAGGTTACCTACCGACCTGGCCGTATCGATGCCACTTTCGCCAACGAGGCTGGTGTCCCAGAGCCTTCTACCAACTTGGAGGATACCGCGGCTCAATTCACCAAGGCGGGCTTTAACACTACTGACATGATTTCCATGGTTGCCTGTGGCCACTCTGTTGGCCAGGTGCACAGTGTTGACTTCCCCGAGCTGGTCAACGGCACTGCCAGCGACGAAAATGTTGCTACCTTTGACGAGACGGGTGCTAGCTTTGACACTGCCGTTGTCACTGAGTATCTTGACAGTGACGGTGTTAACCCCCTTGTCTTTTCCCAAAACGACACCATGAACTCTGACAAGCGCATCTTCGGTGCTGACAACAACAAAACCATGGAGGCCATGCGTGAAGCTGATGCCTTCCAAGCTACCTGCCGCGATGTCCTCGGTCGCATGATTAACACCGTCCCCAAGGAAGTCACCCTGGGTGACCCCATTGAGCCCATTGACATCAAGCCCTACATCGACAACTACGAGTTCAACGCAAACAAGACGGCTATTACTTTTGGTGGTCGCATTCGTGTCCGTGTCACGGCAGAGACTGGTCGTGACAGCAACAACCTGGCCGTTTCCTTGACCACCTCTGACGCCAACGGCAAGACCACCGTCGTTAACNCGGTTTCTTCCGTGAAAACTTCAAGTGGTTCGAGTTCTCCCAAGAATTCCCGCTTGACGCCCCTGTCACTAGCTTCACCATTACCACCACCGAGGGTGATAAGGTCACCACATTTGACAACGGTGGTACCGGTTCTTACCCCGTCGAGGCCGATCTGCTATACTTCCCCACCACTTCCTGCCTTAACACTACCGCGGAGAACGGCAACTTCACCTTGACTGTCCAGCTTGCTGCTCGCACCGCCATTTCCCAGAGTGATATCTCGGTCCCCATTGCCCACAAGATCTACCCAGATGGTATTAAGGCGCCTCTGTTACAGGTTGAGGAAGTTCCTCAGTTGGTAGCTCGCGAGAAGATTGGCGACTGGCAAATGTACACCGCGAAGGCCACTCTTGAAACCAAGGGATGGTATACCACTTTCTCGCCCCAGCTGAAGAGCAAGAGTGATCAGATCTGGAAATGGCAGCCTACTTCCGCGTTGGGTAACAATTGTTAAGCGAACGACAACATGGGCGGTAATTATTATATAGTTTCATAAATCATACTCTGTGTATTGCACAAACGGAAATCTTTACGTGATATATGCGCAGTTCATCTGGCATGTCTCTATAGCTATAATCAACAGGTAGCAACAATGTTAAGACTGATGGGGCTGAGTCACAGCTTCAATTCCGATCGAAATGTTTTGTTAAGCTGAGGTCTTCGTGGCAGTGATAAGTAAAATAATTACATGATTCGTGTAGTCCAAACGACGAATGTGAACTTTATCCTGGCCTAGACAAACTAGATTCGTATTTAAAAGGTAGACTTACTGTGGGGTAGCACCCACTGCACTGATTTCTTATATGGTGAGTATAGAAATCTATCAGGAACCTTTGCAGCAGCCTTGTATCGCTTGACCAAGAAATGGGCAGATTTCAAACTGAGGGTAAATCCAGAGGATCCCAGAGAAATGTGAATGACTTATCGGCCTCATAGGTTAGGTGAACGGCACTACCATTTGGCCTCGGTACTAAAATTGTGAGCACAACCAACGGCGTCCGTATGTGTCAATGGGACGTGAGGTACAGTGACCGTCACTTCACTGACGAATTGTGTGTTGGATGATGAGTACACAAAGAACCTCCGCGTAAGACTAGTAAACTGCGTCTAACAAACATGTAAACTTTGACTCGAGGCCTTACCCTCAGAGTGAGTCACCTGGCTTGTATAAGCCCCATTTAAGCCCCCTAGGAGGAAAGCTAACCGCAAAGATCAGCGAATTACTCGCAAGATATGCACTGGACATCTAAATTTTACCATGGACCGGGAGTTATAATGTTGACGTCATCCGTGTTTCGTGGTACAAACCGAACCCCTGGCTCCATTGTTAACCTGCTGCACCTTCCCGGTTCAGCGCTAAACTTGCTGTATTAATCCGGGGTGTCTTGCAGTTTATGTACATATGTACATCTATGCCCTGTCTGATGGCGGTTCACTCAGTGTTCGCTTTTCACTGTAAAGGAATTGCTTCCTATATAGTCCCTGATAGAACATCACTAGTAACAAAGTCCAAAGATTCCACTTCTTTTTGGCACAGTGGTGTGCTGACGGCTCCCAGCCCGTGACGCTGATGAATCAAAACAAATATATATCTATTGTTGAATCGGTGTACATATACATATGTAACTTTTCTACCCTTGAGCATGCCTATCAGAAGTGATGTCACCTCTAACAACGCCTTTTCTATAGGAGATTCATTCTCTCCGATGATATGTCGCTCTACGTAAAAAGGTTGATATTGACCATACTGCGGCTCACTATAAGTAGAATATGCCAATGAATGACTAATCGGTATTAGTATTGTTTTTGAATGCGTATAAGATACACGGGCTTGATTTGCCTCACTTAAACCCAATTATCCTTTCTCTGTGGATAGTGCTGATATACTATCATCATACTATACAGCGTGTATGCATCGTGAGCCTGGAGCGTGCTTGACTCCCCGGTTGAAAGAAATTGGCTTG
The DNA here is from genome assembly GCA_000833645.1 of Huntiella omanensis. Taxonomy (NCBI): domain Eukaryota; kingdom Fungi; phylum Ascomycota; class Sordariomycetes; order Microascales; family Ceratocystidaceae; genus Huntiella; species Huntiella omanensis. The sequence continues at coordinate 72,391 of JSUI01006456.1, forward strand.
CTTGGCTTTTAAATTGGTCTTGTTCCCGGGTCGATAAGAAAGCTTCAATGTGAACCTTGTCATAGTCTTGAAGCCCTTTGAGTGGATTAAAGGCGTTCGTGCTTTTTGTATGTTCCAGCTTTTCTCCTTCATTTATCGATGTCCAATCTGTATTCTCGCAGAAAGACGGGAAGATTCTTACGTGACTTTAGTGAGACCCTGGAGTATAATCATTACACGGTGGAGTCTCGTCTCTAACTTTGCAGTAATTGAACATCAATGAACTGTGAGACGGATCTTTATATGTTCTTCTTGTAAGTATACCAGAGTCAAGGCCATAAAGAATTCTCACTACATGTATCTTCAGCAAGTATCCTCGCCCGAGACCCTGTATTGGGACAATTGGCTTACACCAAGGTGGCACTAGGCCTCTCAATTTACTCTCGTGCCTACCATCGGCAGTATTGAGTTGATGCTCTTAGTCAGAACAACATCAATGACGAAAGGTCCTATCCGTATTCCACCTATCCGCATAATGTGATGTGCCTTTTCACGACGTCCCCAAGAACCAACACCCTATCGCCTTGATCGTCCCCTCTCACTACATACACATGAAAGAATACAACAACAATAAGGCTACACGTAGTATATTATGTATATCGTGAATAATGACTTGAAACAATCAATGTAATAAACGCCTAAACACCATCATCCCAGCCGAAAATCTCAATGGCCAAGAAACACATTTTCCATCAATCAAACCACCTCCAGCCCCAGAATTTACGGCAACGCCAGGTCACCCGCCGTGTTAAGCTGCACCTTCTTATCCTCACCACCACTAGCCAAACCCCAAGCCTCATCCCAAGCCAACGCCAACACCTTAGCGCCATCACCAGCCTCAGGCAACTTCTTGCCCTTAAGCCACTCTCTAGGAACAGTAAAGATAGCCTCCGACACACTACCGGCGCCCTCCTCACGAGTACCCGGCCGCACACTTCTCAAATCCCAAATCTTCACGGTACCATCCCACGACGCCGAAGCCAACGCATAATCCTTACCCGGCGCCGCACACACCGCACTAACCATGTTACCATGGCCACGCAGCGTCAACACATTCGGCGCCGCCGTGCTCTCACGGGGATCCAAAAGGGAAACGATACGCGCAGAGGAACCCGCCGCCAGCAAAGGTGATGAGCCGCCAAGCGCAGCAACGGAGAGAAGGGGGTTCATGGTCATAAGCGAGGAGACAGTGCGACCAGTAGTCAGATCGAGGGTGAGGAGTTGCTTGTCACGGCCAACGGAGTAGGCAACAGTCTTGTCGGTAGGGTGGAAGATAGCCTGGGTAGCGGGCTCGGTGTGAACTGAGAGCATGGCGGTAGCGCCACGTTGCGGGACGGTCACGGAGGTCTTGAGCTTCTTGGTGGCGATAGCAGGGCGCTCGGGGTTCCATTCGGGGGCATGTTCCTTGGAAGCGACAAAGATACCGATCTTACCATCAGCACCGGCAGTAAGAATGCGCTTAGTCTTGTGATCGGTAGACA